>PVKS010006574.1:0-77654 GCA_004027875.1 Aplodontia rufa | reverse complement strand
TTCTAACAGGATCTATAGGGAATTTTGAGCATTAGTTAAAAAATCATTTCTTAGCTGATTTTAGATTTGGGTTTGGGATTTTTTTTGTGTGTGTGTGTGGGCACGAGCATTGGCAATGGGGAATACTGATTCTAAAATGTAGAAGAAAGGGAAAGTAATGGCCAAAAAATCCCCATATACCAGATCTATGTAAACATTCTGAAATTGAGAATTCCCAATCATTTCTGTCTCAGCTGTTGAAGATGATGCTGATGTTACTCTTCTCAGCACTTTTGCCTTCCGTTTCATTCTAGACTAGATTTTTGTGCTTTGGGGTATAAAATCAGAGGAAGTTGGAAGGATAAGAAGGGCAAGAGGAGTTGTCATAGGGCTTGATAGCAAATATTCCGACAAGTGAGCCATAGAGGAATTATGTGAAGGAAGTAGAAAGGAAAGAAGATAGAAAATTTAAGCTAGCCTCAGCAACTTAGAGAGACCCTGTCTTAAACAACAACAACAACAGTTGGGATGCAGCTTATTGGTTACGAACCCTTGGGATTAATCCCCAGTGCTGAAAAAAAAATTTTTTTAAACAAAGTATTCCTGAGCTTCATATATCCTATTCATGGTATTTGAAAATGCAAGTAAAAGACTTGAGTTATTTTAACTTTACTATTGTTTTTTTTTCTGATTGTAGTTCTTTTATTAAAGTAACATTCTAAAACTAGTCCTCAGAGGTGGTGCCTTTATAAGGTTTATCCCTGAGTTTCTTGTGTGTAACTTGAACGCTGGACTCATAGAATGCTCCTCTAGTTCCAGCAGGGAGAATGGGTTGCATCTCACACTTCTACTCTGATTTAGTATTGCAGCCTCCGGAGTTTTACATTGAGAACAAACGAGAAACGATGTAGATTTTAGTGTGAAGTAAATCCTGATTGATTAGTGACGTCTGCAGGGGGTGTGAAATGCCGGTGAATGTTTCACGTGTCGCAGACTCTGCCACAGCCCTTAGAACACATTATTTTTTACTTTTCTTGTGATATGTAGCCTGTGTGACAGAGAAGACAACTGTAACATATAAGCATGCAGAAATATATTAATTTTTTTTGTGATGCTGGGGATTGAACTCAGGACCTCAAGCATGCTAGGCAGGTGCTCTATCACTGAGCTAAATCCCTAAACCCTGAATTATATAAAATCTTAATAGAGCAGAAGGGAGTGACTTAATTAATATAGCATATTTTTTTTCCAGTGCTGGGGATGGAACTCAGGGCCTCACAAATTATAGGCAAGTGCTCTGCCGCTGTGCTACACCCCAACCCTTAGTAAAAGTTTAAATGCAGAGAATCTAGCCCAGGATTGGGCTCTGGATAACGGAAGAATTGACCTGGATTTTAGTACTCTGTTGGATCTAAAACTTTCATGGGAGCTCTGAGCACAACTTACATTAACTGGGTTCAAAAAGCCAACCATTTGTCTTGTGAATTATTCATATCAACTACATCTACTGCCTGGAATCTGAACAATAATGGTTCTTAGCCCCTTTTACCTTAAGTCCTTCTATCATTTTATCTCAAAGTTTGTCTCTTTCAAAAGCATTCTGAGAAGAACATTTGTGTAGTTATAGGAATCTGATTTGTTAACAGTTTCTATTTCTGTGCTAAATGTTTTGCATGTATTAGTTTATTTAATACCTATAAAAACCTTGTAAGATCAATATTATCCTGATGTTATGCTGAAACAACTGATTCCCTGAGAGATTATATAACCAACCCTGTTGATACGTGTTTAATATATTAAGATTTCACTATTATACATTAGACATAGGGGGCTCTTAATTATGCACAGTACTGTTAATTTGTTTATTTGTTTGCTTAATTATTATTTGCAATACATTTAATGACTTGAGGAAATCATAGCTGCTTTTTGGATCCGGCCCCTGGGATCACTTACATCATACATGGGTTATAAAGATCTTGGAGGAAAGTTCAACTCCTTAAAGTCAGTGGAGCCAAAAGAGAGGTTGGAAGTCAGGAAGGTGGGGTCAAGGTGTGACTCTATGCAGAGTTGGACGTGAAGAACGGATAAGGATCAGTAGTGGAGAGGTTAAGACAATAGGATGGGGCTGTTGGTTTCTCTAATTTTTTTGAGTTCAACCAGATTTCCTGAGCATCTATCATGTGCCAAGTAGTGTGCTAGAAACAAGAGACACAAAACAGCAAAACCCTGCCTCCGTGGGCTTTCCAGCTAAGAATGAGATGCAACGAATCAACGAATTAACCCAGCTCTCAAATAGATGGCAGATGCAACTGCGGCGAGTGCTCTGTAGGTGAGATGTGTGTGTGATGAAGTGATGGTCTAGCTGAGATCTGAAGAATGAGTAAATTTGGTAAAGGGATAGGGAAAAGAGAGAGAGAAAAAGAGAGCACAGCCCATATGAGAGGAGGTGAGAAAGAAGCCCTTGTGGCTGGAGCAGAGAGGGGAGGAGAAACTTGCTGGAGAAGGGGCAGGAGACAGACTCTGCACAGCCTCGGGCCATGTTCAGGGTTTTGGTCTTTCTCCCTATCACTAGGATTTTAAACAGGAGAATGGTATGACCTGTTTTAAATTCCAAATAGATCACCTGAATAGCGATGAGAAAAAGCTAGAGAGGGCAGCCACAGGAGCAAGTAGTTTGGTTTAGAGGTTATCACAGTGAGAGCCCTGTCCAAAAGCACTGATTGGCTGGCTCCCAAGAAGACCAATTAACAGGAGCTTTGCAGTCTTTCTGGGCTGGTAGAATGGTATAAAGGCATCTTGTTGATCTAAACAATGGGATATAAACCAGCAATTACAGTGAACTAGTCGACAGTACCTGTTTTGGATACATCATTTATTGAGATACTGGTTGCAGTGATCATTACTGTTTCTTTATAGCCAATGGCCAATCTGCCTTTTGTTTTCCAGTCCAATGTTGTCTCCTCGCAATCCTTTTCTTTTCTTTTCTTTTTTTTTTTTTTAATTTTAAGACCAGGAGAGAGAAGAGAGAGAGAGAGAGGAGAAATCAATTTTTATTTATTTTTTTTCATTTGGCCTTTTTTTCTCAGACGCTTAGTTCACTAAGTTGTGTGTGTGTGGTCAAAGAGTTTGAACCTGGGTCCTTGTGCATGCTAGGCAAGCACTTTAACTCCTGAGCCACCACTCCAGCCCGTTTCCTATCAATCTTAATCTGTTAGTTTTCAATGGCCTCTATGTGGCCTGATTAGTTTAAAGGTAACTTTATAACTTTTCCTAAGGATTTGATTCAGGAAGAAAAATGTGACATATTTCCAGTCAGTGAGGAATGAAGGAAACCATAAAGCATGGAGATGTACTTCTGAGGAAAGTTTATATCTCATAAAAGAAATGCACAGGAAGTGACTTCAGTTATGAAAACAGGGAGCCTGTGGATGGCGGAGCTAAGGATAGGAAGGAACTTTGAACCAGACCTTAATAACTCTATTAAGCTTTTAGTCAACCGAATTAATCATATTCAGGGTTTACTTTGCCTCTGACTTCCTGTTACATGGAACAATAAAGTTCTTAATTTGAACTTAGTCCTTAATTCTTCTACTTACAAGTGATACCAATAAACCTGCTGTGTGGTCTTTGGAGAGGTGATTACGACTGTGAGCCACTTTTCTTATCTATAATGCAGAGGATAGTTGGACTTGCTGCATTGAAATGTAGTTGTGAGGATTATTTACTTAATACTCCGTATGTGCTTAGCTCAGTGTCCAGCTCTACAGTTGTGAAGAAACCAACTATTTGGAAACAAATAAATAAAAAGCCTTACTTTCATTTTTTCTACCTAAATTTATCTTGATTTTTATGATTTTGTTAGAACATGGACCCATGAATTGCCCTAGGTGGATATCTTTGTTTTTAGCTGCCTTGATAATGCATTTCAATACAGTCCACAAGACTGCTTATGCTAATAATTCAGATTGGTCACAAGGTTATCAGTAAACACCAGCTGGATCATTACTGGAGCCAGAATCTTCTGTTTGGCTGTGGCCTCCCTGGCTTTTGCTGAATGATTTTACACATATGATAACCTTTATGTAGGGATCATTTTGTCAATACTTACTGTCACAGAGGTACCCTGAATTCACTTTGATGGTTCTTGAATGTGCAGATCAATAGTCTAGTTCTTCTTTCCCCAAATCCTGGTGTGACATTTGGACCACTGTCAACAGTTCACAAGTCAGCTGACACTTCCAAAGTGTACTGTGTAATTCAAAGCTAAAACTTGCTTTTCAGAGTAGAGTCTTAAATACTTCTTTTTTTCCTTCCTGTCTTTACCTGAATTCACTAGGTGATTTCTAGAACAGTGCTTTCTTTTGAGCATTCTCCTAAAGTCATATCCAATCAGTGGCTCGAGTTAGACACCAAGCCTGTCTGCAATTAGCATACTTGTGTCTGCAGGAAGGAAGAGAACATTAAGAGTGCCAGACACGGTACTGGGAGCAGGGGGTTGTATAGTGTTATTATCTTCATGAAACAGTTGCAGAGGTAGAATCAGAGAGATGAAATGATTTGCATAAGTCACTGGCTAGTAAGTAGTAGAGATGGAGTTTGAACCCCTGTTTGCCTCACTCCCAAGCTGCCTTACTGGAGATAAGCATGATAGGTAGGAAGTAGCACTCTACATGGTCAACAGCATGCCTGTCATGTAAGTTGCTTGTCCAACTGATGGTGCTGCCTCGTGGTGCAGTCCTAGGCAGGTTGCTTACTGCTTGTGCCTCAGTATCCCCACCTGTGTAATGGGAATAATATTAGTACTGACCTCAAAAGGTTGTGAGGGTGAAATGAATACATATCCTCTAGAACACTCTTGTAATAATTTGTTAAATGCGTTTTTTAAATAAAATAAATATAACATCCTTTTTGTCATTAGATTAAATGTGTCTGGATTGATATATTTTCACTTTGGAATTGTAATGGAAGTGCAAATATGAACAAGTTGCCTTTTTTTTTTTTTTTTTGGTAACAGGAATTGAACCCAGGGGAGCTTAACCACTGAGCCCTTCTTATTTTGTATTTCAAGATGGGATCTTGCCAGGTTGCTGAGCCTGGATTTGAACTTGCGATCCTCCTGACGCAGCCAACTGCCCCCACCCAACACCCCCAGTTACTGGGATTATCTGTGCACTTCCACACCTCGCTGCAAGTTCCTTATTCTTGAAAATAGAATAGGAATATTTCAGGCTAAAATTTGAATTGCAGGTCTTTAAAACTATAGAGCTAGTGTGTTTCCTATCACATCAAGCACAGAGTGGAACATTGTAGGAGTTATTACAGAAGAAAAAAATCCATCAGAGGCATTAACTCAAAGATTAACATTCATACTAACCTCAGACTTTTCATGGATTACATATGATTACATATGGGTGACTAGGGTTTTTCTTTGCATATTTGTAGTCAAAAATCAAATATAATTTCAAATAAAAGTCCAGATACAATACATATACCTCTATATTCACTAGAGATTTGTCATCCCCTTTTTGTCTTTTGCCATTAACAAAAGCTTCTCTTTCCTTACCTATTTAAACTCCCCTATCTTTTGTTACTACTATAAGAGATTCTAAATATTTTCAGTGGGTCACATATAAGCTAATCTTTATGATTGCGTTAGTTCTGAGCCAGTGTGCTATAAATAAACACAAAACTAGAATAAATTTCATTAGCAAGTAAACAGTACATATCATAGAGCACTTCACATAAATTCCCTTCTCTGCTTGTCAAGCAAAGACTCGAGAAATGCTTGTCTGTGCAAGCTCCATGAAGATTCATAAATTGCTTCACAGAATGAGGAAATATTCAGTAAACACAGACAATTAATAACGCAGTTCCCAAGGGACGGAGTGGTGCTCCCACAGACTCCCAAGGAGCTAAGGAAAAGTGCTTATCCTGATGTTGTTCTTGATGGTTCTGGCACTGAGAACCATGGATGAGTGAGATGGGCTCAGTTTGGTGGGAGAAATAGACATGCAATCTCAAACTCATCATTTTTTATGCATGTATACTTGTTATATTGTCCCTACCTGGAATACATTCCTCATTTTTCAGAGAGAGTACACCTGATCTTCGCTTGGTGAACCTGATCTATGCCTGTTAGTGTAGATGGTTTGGGTTGAGTTGATTTATGCCTGCTGTTCCAGGAGTGGAATCTGACCAGTACCCGAACAATCAGAAAGTTCCATCCTCTCGACCACAACTATGGAGAGCAGATGATCCAAGGCAGGACAATGAGACTCAGTTCTAGACCTTCCATAGACACCATTTGGAAAGAAAACTCCCTGAATGCAAGCCTGCAGTCAGAATGACTTCAAGTGGGAACCAACTGCTTGGAAATAAATCATCACAAAGGAGAGGAGTGCCCAGAAATGAAGGAGGCTTCTGTGAAGATGTCATTTGAGCACCTTGATCCAGACTCTGTCTTGAATTTTTCATTAACATGCAGGAGTAAATAATGCATTTGTTATGGTTTGGATATTAGGTGTCTCTCAAAAGCTCATGTGTGAGACAATGCAAGGAAGTTTAGAGGGGAAATGATTGGGTTATGACAACCTTAACCTAATCAGAGCATTAATCCACTGACCGGGATGAACTGGGTGGTAACTGAAGGCTGGTAGGGTGTGGCTGAAGGAGGAGGGTCGTTGGGATTGTGCCTTTGGGGTATATATTCGGAGAGCTGAGCTTTGTCTCTCTGCTTCGTGATTGCAATGCCCTGAGCCCTTTTCCTCCATCACATTCTTCTGCCATGGTGTTTGCCGTACCTTGAGCTCCGTAGAATGGAGTCCACCATCTATAGAATAAAATCTCTGAAATTGTGAGCCCCAAATAAGCTTTTCTTCCTGTAAAATTGTTCTTGTCAGGTCTTTTAGTCATGGCAGGGGGAAAAAGTTGACTAACACAGCTTTATTTTTTAAAATTAGTTTTAATTTTTTATTCCTTATGTCAATTTGATCTCCTATCATCTGCAATGAAAAGATACTCATTAACCAGATTATGATATAAAAAGTATCACAGCAGTGATATAAATAAAAGGTCTTGAGAAATCCAGGATGGAGAGACCATGAAGTGTCATTTGAGTTGAGCTTTGAAAGAAGTATAAAATTTCAAGGGGGAGTAAGGTAAGTTAAGTCATCTCAGAGAGGACAACGTGTGAGAAAAGGAGGGGCATTTCAGGAAATGTGAGAAATTTGGAGTAATCAGAACACAGTGTCATGGTGGGGAGTGATAAGGGAAATGGCTGGAGAGATGGGCTGGAGTTAATTGCTTAAGACCTTGTGCAGCATGCTAAAGACCTTGGACAGCATGAGACGTAGGAAAAATGTTGTGATTCAATGTCTAGTTAGATTACTTTGGTGGAAGAATGGGGAATGGATGGAGTATTGAAACTTTAGGCAAGAAAGTTGACTGAGAGGCTATGGCAACAGTTCATAAAAGTAATAAAATATTCACTCACTAGGGTCAGTAAATATACGACAATATTGATGTTTTTCCCCAATCCTGCAGACTTTAGTCAGACATTGCTAGTCGACCATCCCCTTCCCATTTTAGCATTCTTAGACCAATGTTCCAAATAGCCATTATTAATGTCAATACTGGTACTCAGGTTGAGACCTACCTGCTCCTTTAGACCATTCAGAAAGTAGTCAACATGGATAGCAAAATGGGACTGAAATTCCCATGAGTCAACATGGATAGCAAAATGGGACTGAAATTCCCATGGGTTGCCTCTTGTTTTAGGATTTTGGGTTGTATTGTAGAGCTAAAACTCTTTTTAACTTGTAGAAGGAAATGGATGAGTGTTTGCTAAGCTGGAAAAAATATTTTGAGTGAAATCTCAATCTTCAAGAAAGGCTGTAGCTTTTCTGCTTCTCTCAATGAAAACAACAGCCCTGACCCAGCAACCAAAAAAAAGTTGATGGGCTCCAGGGGGGCCAGTGTCTTGCCTAAGCTACTTTTAATGGGATATGGAACATGTGCATTTCCTTGAGGTCACAGCCTTACATCTGACCTGTGGCTTTAAGCACCACTGTCTGACAGCTCCTTGGCAGCTGCTATGAGATGAGCTATGGGTCTCAGGACCATTTCTAGTAGCATGAGTCCACTTCAGCAAGGTCATTCTAGAGTTACTGCTGGAGAGGGAGTGCTAAGCTGAAAGGTAAAGGAGTAAATGGAGACAGGGCTGCTGAATCCACTCTCAAAGAGGTTTTTTCAGAAACACTTTGAGGCCCACTAGGCGGAAGGCTACAGTAGGAGTTTCCACTGGAGAAAGGATACTGTTGGGCAGTGGGGTCTGTGTTCCTTTGCTGGCTCAAAGAGTTAGGTTAACAAACTGGAAATTTGAATGGCTTTGGAGTTGAGAAGTGGTCTGCCACGCAGAGAGGAGTTGTATTCCCCAGACACATCATTTTAATCAAAGAAGAGAATTCTTCATTTGGACAGCACCAAGGGATCATGTAGAAAGGAAGCTGACTCTCAGGTGTTGAGGTTTGAGATTTTTTGAAGGTTTTCCCCTTTCTGCTTCTTACTATAGTCTTGATCTCCATTGCTCAAACAGAAAGGAGCATGCAAAACTATTTTGGGGAATCCAGTGTTTTACAATGAAAAAAAGTAGATCTAAAACAGAGGAATGATTGGGGATTTCAAATTTCAAATGCTTATTAGTATCTATGCTTTCAGAAATTTGGAGAAAACCTAAACACAATATTATATATAAAAAGAATTACCATCTATCAAGCAACAAAAACATGCCAGCACTTTCTTTACACGAAATCATTTACATTCTTTGACTCATGTTATTTCCCCTGTTTTACAAATGAAGTAACTGAGAGTTTAAAAAAAAAGAACTTGCCCAGATTACACATCTAGCAAATGATGAAGCTTTGATTTCGTTACACATCAGTCTGATTCCTAGCCCAGGTTTTTTTTTTTTTTTTTTTTACATTCTACCCTAATGCCTTATGGTATAGAAAATAGCTTGAACTGGAACAGATATCCCCAGCCATGATAAAATAGAGTGACAAATCCCTAAAAATAATGGATACTGAGCACTCTGCTCAGCACCTTGTAGGGATTTTCTCAATCTTGGAATAAACTGTGCATTGGGTTCTATTACCCATTTTACAGATGAGAAAATTTAGATTCCAGTTACGTTTCCAAAGGTTTTCTAGACACTAAGCTATGTAACTGGGGTTAGAATTTAGGTTTACCTTGCTCCAAAGCACATATTCATAATCTCTTAAACTGGTGTTGTACATATTAATAGAGACCTATTAATAGAGGCAAATGAAATAATTTTAGGGGACACATAACCAAATGTGTTTTTTTTTTTAAGAGAGAGAAGAGGGACAGTGAGAGAGAAAGAGAGAATCAGAGAATCAGTTTTATTTAGTTTTTCATCTGGTTTTCATTACTCTGACACTCAGTTGTATATGTGGTGCTGGGATTTGAACCCGGTCTTCACACATGCAGGCAAGTGCCGTAACCACTTAGCCACTGCTCTAGCCCCACCAAATATGTTTTAAAAGTAATTATTTTCTTTTGAAATCAATGGAAAAGTGAGACTGCCTTTTCTACTGACATTGATATAGCATTTCTGTTTTCAAACGAATTTATATAAATTTAAAGTGAGCCAACTTAAATAAAATATTAAGTAAATAATAATAATAACGTGGCACATGAATATGGCAAAAACAGCCGGTGTGGTTTGTGAAAGACTAAAGTTTTGGGGCCACTGTGGTGTGTTCTGCTACTTTCTCTGGTATTACTCAGTTGGGGAGTGGGAGGTGCAGCCAAGTTCTGAGTACAGGGCTGCAGGTGCTATCCTGGGGCGAGAAGTATCTGTTCTTAAACAGGAAGAGCTTAGTTGCCTGGGAGGCCTTGAAAAAAACGTGGCTGTTTCTCTTAGCTCTTTGCCCTGGTCTCCAAGATATCCATCATATGGGAAGGTGAACATGTTTATTCCGTCTTGCTTTTTAAACTCTACCTGGCCTGTTTAACTCCCTCCTCTGTGAAGCTGCTGATGAATCCCTACTGCCTTCTGTCTGTACCATAAAACCAGACTTTGGTACCGAGTGATGTGCTATCATTGTTTCTCTTCATCTGTGGCCAGGAAAACATATTTCAAGTCAATCTGAAAGATTCATAGTGACTAACGAAGAGCTGATCAAAACAATTCTGAACTTGCGCGTGAGCTCAGCTAGAAAGGACACTGCGATCAGTTCGTGATGCCTGTTGTGGGGCATGTTAGGTGGGAAAAGGCGAATGTGCCATGTATTTGTCACCTCTGATTCTCAATTCCACAACTAGATGGTTGCTCTTTCAGAAAATGATCCATGGCTGCTTCAGACACCAAACTTCCCTTGGTTTGTTACATATTTATAGATTTACTAATTCTGTCTCTCATTTCCCCTTATGACTGAATCTGCAATTCCAGGAGAATCAGAACCATTATGTTAAGGTTCACTGTAGATTTACAGAAGACAAAGTAGCTGCTTACCAAAGAGGAATTGTTCTTTTCATTTTCTTTACATTGTAGCATTGCAAGTGCTGAAGAGGACACGGGAAGCGAGACTTTAGGCCAAAATGAGCTTCCACAGTGACATTTGGGAGGCTGTTTCTTCCCACATACTCATCCAATTTTGTTAAATCATTTTTTTCTTTGATGTGACTTCTCCCTGGTTTTCTCTATTATTCCATTAGCTGCCAAAGAGCAGATGGCCGACAGGTAGGAATGGTTGGTTCATTGGTCCCCTTGGCTTGAGATTTCATCAGCGCCATGGTAGGGTAAAGAGCAGCAGCTGTCAGGATTCATTCACAGTGGGCTATTGATCTAGACAAGCGCCAGCCTTGGCCCAGAGGTATCAGATTGTAGCTGGGAAAAATTGATCTGTGTGCAGAGTCCTGTCTGTGCATCGAGCGTAGGAGCTCCTTGACAAAGCTGTGAAGCGAGCGTGGTGTCAGTCAGGCTCTGCCTCCTCCCCTCTACCCATGCTCAACTTGCTCTTTTTACTGTCCTGATGTGTTTATTACCTTCAGGCACTGGCTGTCTCCCCCACCTTTCCTCTTAGAAAAATAAATCCTGTTCTTCTCTTACTCACTCGGCATCCTGAGTTGCATTCCTTCAGAGTCTTTGCTTTCAGCTCATTGATCATATTCCACTTAAAATAAGTTAGACAGCTAATGTATTTTCTCTTTTAAATGACACTTGTAAGCAGAGTATCTTCTTTTGGGTGGCTTGTTTATTTTTTCATGTTGTGGAATCGCGTCTGTAGGGTGGATCTTGGGCTGTATGACAGGCCGGTGGAGGAAGCACTTTTACCGAGTTGGGTCCATTCTTCTCTCTGAATACTTCCAGACAGTGGACCTCAGCCAGCATCCATCAGAAAATGAGCTGTCAAACAATGATTGATAACAATATGTGAGCTGATTTTTGCTGTGGCTGAGGTTTCATGTGGGCTAAGTCCTGTCTGTTGGAATGTAGAGTTAAATAATGCTGCATAAGGTTGGGTGACACTTGATGCACATAATAGACAGAGCCAAAAGAGAATGCATGTTTACTGAAATATGAGGAAAGCCAGGCCTTCTGTACATATGTGAAAGGCAAAGTTAAGTCGGCAAATGATGTTACTTAAACATCAGTTGAAAATCACTGTTATAGAGTGTTCTGTACCACTTTCTATTTCCAGAGACCAGCATGGTACAAGAAAGGCACTCAAGAGCTGTTTCATAATCTAATGAATAAGATCAAGTTTGGTCCTAATATTTATACTCAGAAGCCCAAATACAAGGCACCCTTAATTATATGTTTCTATATCTCCTTCAAAAAGAAGGAGATTTTTAAATATTTTGACCTAACTGAATCTGCCCTTCTGTGTCCCTAGATGACATAGTCATCTATCTGTAAATAGTATTTATTAAGCTCATTACACATACATACTTCAGAATGTCTTATATTAATTTAGAAATACTTCTCTCCCCGACTTCTGTATTTCTGAGTCAACTTTATTCAAATCCTTCAGTTGCATTTTTTTATGTTAGTGCCCTTGAGATTGTCTCCTCTTCTCTTCCTCCTGTCTCTTCTTTCGATTCAAGTTGTTCAAAAGAAACTTAAGCTATTGCCCAGACGTTTTTTGTAGTTGACAGTATAGTATTAAATTATGCAGAACCCCATTAGCACCAGTAGACCTGATGCTGGTTCTGGCATCCATTAATTCTTTAAGAGTCCTTTTGGGGGCTTAGAAAGCACTGCTCTTAGTTTTGGGGCCACTGAGTGAGCACATTTTTTCCCCCTTAGGCTACCTCATCAGTTAACAGAATATAACTGAAAGCTTTGTTCTCGATTCACTTTTGAGCTTTATTCTATCTGGAGAGTCAGGAGGAAGGACTGGGAACTGGTACGGAAAGGTCAGAACAGGGAAGAAATCCATGGTGGGTGGTCCCACTCTGGGCAGTTAGAGAAGCCTTCATAGTGCCATTCTGGAAAAGCCTGTGAAGATGATGGAATCAATGCCTTCAGCATTTAGAAAAGAAATACCCAAAAATTTGTGGTGTGGCGTGCACCCCAGAGTGTCTCTTTCTTTGACTCCAAAGCCAATTCTCCTAACCATTGCACTGTGCTGCGTAACTCCAGGTCTTGCTCATTGTTGGCTACGAATCCTTAGGCAAGAGACAGCATCTGAACTGAGCATCACCATCTTCAAAATGCAGTAATGATGCCTATGGTGATTTGTCAGCAGAGATGAAAATGATACATGCAAAGTGCTCATCGTTGTGTCTGGCATGTCAGCTTAATGCGCAGGGGCTACTCGGATGGCTGCAAGAGTCATTATTATTTTTCAGGTGTGGGTCTTTTTCTAGGCATTAAGTGCCTTCCTGCTATGCGTTCCCATCCCTTCCCACCTAGACTCGCCATGTCTTGATACTAAACACGCAATGAAAATAAAACCTAGGAGGAATTCAGTTTCAGTGTTAAATGAAGTATTAAGCTGTTCCCCATAGTTCCCTTTCTTTTCCCTCCAAAACTCCCAGTCATCCTTTAGAACTCAGATGAAAAGCCACCTTTTCTAAGAAGCTGTCCTGTCCCTGCCAAACTGAGATTGAGATGCTCTAAATGCTAGAAATGTGGGTAGAGGGGAGGTGGTGTGTGTGTTAACTCAAACGCGGAGAACAGCACAAAGCATTGTCCAAATATGATGACACGGTCATTCAGTAGTTTGACCTAAAATGAAAGAAAAAAGAGTATTTTCTTTCTTACCATGCAGTAGCAAGACTTTCTGAAGCCAAGTCTTTTATTTATCCTTCTTCTTTGAGAAAATGAACCCAGCTCCTGAGAGAAGCACTAAATTAGATATTGGGAAAAGGTTGTCATTGAAGTTCCAATTAACAAATGTTTCATTGCTGTTCTCTCAAGTACATGTAATTGATAGAGATGCCTGCAGAGTCTTGGAGCCATCAGCCTGTCATTCTCCAAATATATGGTATTTTCTCTTCTTACCATGGCTGAGACACATAATTTAAAAACATTTTTTTAAATTTTAAATGCTTTATCTAGAAAAATCGATAGGCATTTACATGAGGCTAGGGGATTGCAGGTCACATTTTCAGGCTCCAATCTCTCCACCCAGAGGTTAAGGGTAGGTGCACGTGATTGAGGAAATAATTTAAGGACAGGGCACGAAAGGCACACAAGTGGGTCCTTTTCCACCACCCTCTGTCACCCGAACTCTAAGCTAGAAGAACCATTTCCCTCTTGCTTCCTACCAGCCTTTGCAACTTTCCAGCGGTCCTGTCCATATATGCCTTTGCTAGGCTGACTACCTCACATTTAATGAGCACTTAATGTGCGAGGAGAGCTGTGACAGTTTCTGTAGGCTCCTTAAAGCATACTTATAGCCTAGGATGATGAGAAAAATGTGCACAAAGTTCCAGGTGAGATCAATGAGGTACCATAGTTGCCTTAATCGAGCCCCAGTACCTGGGCTGTGGGTGATCACACTCTGGGAGTTATGGAATAACAATATGTTATTGACAGTTGGAAAGTGAAAGGTGCACTGGCTTCTGATCTCTATGTCAGTGCCAGAACCTTACAGCATCCCTTGGGAGCTGACCCTCCTGTAACTCCAGCCTCTTACAATGGCCTCCCCATGGCCCCTCTCTGCTGCAGTGTCTCAGCATTGAGAACTCTTTATGCCTCAAGTACTGATGTCTCTGCCCAGCTTCGCTTCTTTCTAATCTCAGCTTAATTACCACATCCTGATGGAGCTTTTGGGAACACAGTATCTAAATTCTCCACTTCTCAGGAACTGTTTGTTTATCTTACTACTGTTTCCTTTTTGGCACTTAATCTTTAACTATCTTGCTTGTTTATTGATTTGCATGTTCTGTTGCACTCCTATGGAAAGGTTGGCTCCAGGGAGTACAGAGCTGGGAATTTCAGTAGGGGTCAAGGTCTGGGTTTGCTGGGGCTGGACCTTGGTGGAGTGTGAAGTCGCCCTTGGGTTACCTTTTCTGTCTGGTTTTGCTTTCACTCTTCTTCTTTTAACAGTTTTTTCCCCCCCACAGTTCTAACAGTAGTCACCGCATTTTATAATAAAAAGAGCCATTTTGAGCATGTGCTCAGTACTGCTTCCTTGCTACTTTCCTTCCTTAGCATATCTTCTCCACAGGGACTTGTCTTGCTCACTTTAGAAGCCTCAGTGCCTATCACATGATGGGCACACCAGAAGTACTCACTAATCTCAACAGAATTGTCTTCCACATACTGGCTATGAGACTTGGCATGTGGCATGTTATTTGACTTCTGTGACCATCAGTTTATTAACTTGCAGAATACGGAGGGGATGAGGGAATAACAGTACCTTTATTATGGAAGTGTGAGAAGGATGCAGAAAGACCATGGAGGTAGGGTGCTTAACACATCCCAGGCTTTAGCAGGAAAAATTCAGGAGTGAAAAGGGACCTCTGGAATCTCTGTCTCACTTTTGGAGAAGTAACCTTGGATGTTCTGTCCTCAACACAGAGTCAACATTGGGCCCAGAGTTTGCGCCTGATGCATCCATCCACACTTAAGAGCTCATTTCACTTTCAGCTAATGTATCCTTGATGAGGCCAGAGGGTAAAGCCATTCTGTAATTGCCAGTCTGAGCTTGCCCTTTTTTTATTTGAAAACTTTTCTTTCCAAACAGATTTTCATTTTTTAACAAAATTCACAATTGGTTCATTTCAAGGGAAAGAATAGCATAGCTATTCAACAGAATTCCAAAACGACCACCAAGTCCTGCAAGCACACTGAGAATTCTATTGAATGGGCTATTATTATTGTCTACTAGACCACTTCCTTCCAGAATACCTGTAAGTCAACATTTAATACTTAGAACAATGATAAATATTTTCTTATTTTCACAAATTATAATTAAGCTAATATTTATTGAGTAGTAACAATGGGCTAGGTCCTATATCAGGTATTTTTGCCAACATGTTCTTATTCATCTTTCAAATAAACCTGTGACATAGGTAGAATAGTGCTATTATGCTGCATATATGCTCCTTATATTGCATATAAGGAGACAGAGTTGGTGTCATGTTACGGGATATCATAAGGCATTATACATTTCAAGTTCTACACTTTTCCCTCTGAAGTGCCTCTCTGTCAATATAAATATGATTACATTTGTTTCTGTTTGCCTGTTGTTCTTTAACCAAATTCAAAGAAAATGTTTGGGCCATCAAGATAAAAGCATAGGCTATTCAACATGCTCAAAATTCAACTTACAGGCATTCTGCTTCTGATAATGCCAAATTAGACTATTTCTAACCTATTTCTAACTGGGTGCCCAGAAGAGGACAATTCAAAAGACAAGATGATGCCTTTGAAATTTATGGATGAAGATGCCAAAAAGGCACTGAGAAGGTGAGGAGCAGGGCACAGATCCGAGGGAGGAGAAGGTCCCATTGAGATGATTCTGGCATTCAGTGCTGCCTCTTTTCCCTAGGTGAACATGGATTTCAGTGGCAGTGTCTGAGAGAATGAGGAGCCAGATTAGCACTGAGAGTACTCATCAGCTTGAGGATGGAAATTGTAGTTCAGGGTTTGACCAAGATCCTTAGTAGAATCTTAAAGCTTCAGTTAGGATCTTAGGAGGAAGAATTAATTGGAACTATATTAGCTGTCACAGTAAAACTCAAGTCCAGCTTTGAATTATCTCAGCTGTGATTGGATCATATAGTTTGAAGCACTAAAAGAGGATGACATTCAGAGTCTCATGTATTTTCAACAGAGTTTATATGTAGTATATAATGCTCAATTTAAATATTTGAGGCATAGAAGATAATATTTGACCAAAACAAAAATAAACAAGCTAATATAAAAACACATAATAACAACCAATGCAGAGAAGAACCAGGTATTATAGTTAAAGCTATTGCAGTTCATATACTCAAGGAGCTAAAAGGAAAGATGGAGAATTTTGACAGAAAACTAGAATTATAAACAAAATCTAATATAAAATTTGGGTATTCCAAATGTACTAACTGAAATGAAGAATTAAACAGCAGGTTAAACAGCAGTTTAAACACAACTGAAGAGAGAAGTAATGAACTGGAGGATAGGAGAAATGAAAACAATTCAGAATGGAGAATACAGAAGAGAGTATAAGAGAAAAATGAAGTATGATGAAAAGTCTATCATGTATATAATGGCCAACCCAGAAAGCGTAGAAGATAGTGTAGAAGTAGCATTTGAAGATACAATGACCAAATGGTTTTCTAAATTGTCAGAAATTCTAAAGCCATTGATACAGGGAGAACCACAAATCCCAATCAGAATAATGTAAAGAAGATCACAGCTAAAACCATCATAATAAAACTAAGGCAAACCATGGAAAAAGCATAAATCTCAAAAGCTGAAAGAAAATAATTATATTAATAATTACCTTCAAAGAATCAACAACTTATTTTTTAACAGAAACAATGGAAATCCAATGCTAGTCATCTTCTACTCTTATCATAGATAGCTACAATCTGAAGATAAAGTTTTGTTTTCATGATTTAATATATAGTTTTGTCATATATGACTAGACTCACAGAATATAGTGCTATTCTAGTAATTTCAAATATTTTTTAGTGTTTAACTCTGTATATACAAGATAGCACACTTTACACATGTATTACTATACTTTGGGATGTATCTATGTTGATACATACAATTCTAGTTCATTTTTGGACATATCTCTTTAGCATATGTGCAATAGTTCGAGAATACATCTATACATGGACTTACAGAAAACATCTTCTTTAGTATGACAATTTTTTAAAAAAGGTATACATGGGGCTGAAGTGGTGGCTAAGTAGGTAAAGCTCTTGCCTGGCATTTGCAAGAACCTGAGTTTGAACCCCAGCACCACATACGCAACTGTCAGAAAAATAAAAACCAGATGAAAAAGTAAATAAAATTGATTCTCTCTCTCTCTCCCTCTCTCTAAAAGAATTTAAACACTTGTGCCCATTTCTTTATAGAAATAAGTGGTGAGATAATTTCTACTTCCCGTATCTTAACCAATACTTGGTATTATCAGGTTTATATATTTTTGCTATTAATATGTATGAAATGGCATCTACCAGGTACTGTAATAAAATATGGCTGTAGTTAATTCATTTAAAAATATTGCTATCTAATTGTCCCACCTCTATTTATGGACCTCAAACACATGCACGTGTGCACACACAGTTTGTTTCTGGATGCTATTCTAGTTTATTGATTATTCATCTTACATGTGCCAACATCATTCTGTCTTTAGTAAAACTACTACTTAAAATTATCATTATAGTTTTGTAATAAGTTTTATTATCTGGGGGATAGATTGAATCCTTTGACTTGAGTTTCAAAGTTTTCTTAACTGCTCTTGGTTTTGTGCCTTTTTTTTTTTTTTGAGAGAGGAATAGTGAGAAAGAGAAAAAGAGAGAAACAATTTTTATTTAGTTTTTCATGTGGCTTTCATTGCTCCAAGACCTCTTTGTGTACCTGGTGCTGGGCTTTGAACTCACGTACTCACACTTGTCTAACAAGCACCGTAACCTCCAAGCCACTGCTCCAGCCCCGGTCTTGTGCCTTTTGATTCAATTTTTCCATTTGTCTTGAAACATGTGGATCTCTTTATCATTTGCTTTTCCATTTTTGATAGAGGTATTGATTTGAAGAAACAGTTACGTACTATTAAAAACCCACACAAACGTGAGTGCTTTGCTAACTGCCAATAACCATAGACCACAGAGCTGGGAGAGGGCAGAGGATGTGAGTGTGGGGGGACAGCTGAGCACATGCCCTGCAGTCTCTCTTCAGTTCCAGCTGATTTGAGCCACCTGGGAATGTGGGCTATGTTCCAGAGAGAGAATAAAATTCAAGAGAATCTGGAAAACTGTAATTTTGTCACCAATATGGAATTTTCCATTTATTAAAAGTTAGGTCAACTTTTTGTAAAACATATTTGGTCGACCAATAACAGCAGCAGCAGCAGCAGCAGCAAACCACTCAGTGGACCACCCTAAGCACTTTCCTGATGTTAGATTTGAGTAGTTTCCTGATCATATGGAGAAGGAAAAAGCAGGGTAGAATGCTATTGGAAGAGAAGAATCTTGGGACTGTGATAAGATATTGAAGTGTCATGACTGTAACTCATCAGTAGACCCAGAGTATGGTATCTTGAGCCTTAAGACACCAAAGCAATTATTTCATTGCCTTTTTTTTTTTTTTTTTGGCTCTGCATGCTGAAGATAGCTTTCAGGGAATTAGTGTGGGAACTTGATCAAGAGTCCTCCAGATGGTCTGAGTAATTTGTTCTACCTGTACTCAGATCTGTGTGACCTCAATCCCACCTTGCCCTCCTCACTCTGGTTTTCAAGCTGTGCTCTGCTCTCTTAGAAGTGGGTTTTATTATAATTATTTAATTTTCTTCCACATCCCACCGTGCTCAGTATACAATGTTTATATTTCTGCAATTGCATGTTAACAATTTAATATTATGACTGAAGTTGTCTTTTAGAATTTTATGTAAGAGATACTTGTTTTCCTTCTATTATCTAAACCTGCTATGTAAAGGCCTTCACAAATGGTTTTTTAAAATCTGGAGTTATATGCTTTTAGAAAGGTCAATCTGTTTCTTGCATAATTTGCTCTTTATTTCATTATTGATTCTCTTGAAGAATAGACTCTTGGGTCCAAGAAGCACATAATCCAGGTTGCAGACTATCTAATATCTAAAACACCATCTTATTTTGACTTTACCACAGAATATTGTGGGCAACCTAAGTTGGCATAAACTTCTGTATCAAGGAGTGGCAAGTATTGAGGGACATCTACATTTATTTTCATCATAGAACATGCAAGGACAAAATGTCAGGACTTTTTCCCTCTTTGCTTCCTAGTGCTGGGAGGGAGGGATACTATTTATAAGCTTTATTTATGAAAACTTATGATGCCAGGGGTCACATCATAGTAAGATATAATACAGAAATACTCTTCCCCAGCTGTTATTTTTGTTGCTATAAAATCCAGCTCACCTCAGACAGATCTGTTCAAAGGAAGGAAATATTATTCATGAACTTTAACCAACCCATGTCAATGGTACCATCCTTCATGCACTCAATAAACATCGTTAAGGCTTAGGAAATAGAGTGACACCATGACAGATAGGATTTGTGCTCTTCAAGATCTTACACGACATAGCAACTGACAGTAAACATCCAAATGAATAACAAATAAGAGAATAAATAGACAGATAGTGATAAATGCTAGGGAGAAAATTTAACAAAGAAGTGGGATAGAGGATTTATGTGCAGGTGAGAAAGAGGTGATAAGGACCATGCTCTGACCACGCTGTAGTTGTGTGTAGCATCATCGCAAAAGTAAAGTACAAGTCCCACACCATATCCTGAGCTCATTTAGTGGGGAACATAGTTTGGAACAGCTTAAGCTACGTATCTCACAGTTAATAATAAAGGCACAGTAATGTGCTCCTATTGCTCGTGCTCATAGTAATAGTAATGCTGGTGATGACAATACTGACACTGTGAAGAGCATGAAGAGCGTCTTCTTGTGTGTATCACTAACATAACATGGAGACTGAAAAATTCGCTTCCCCTTCCCTTCTGTGCAAAGAGGCAGCTGGAGGTGATCATCTCTGTTTCCCTTCTATTCTCTTCTCAAAGGAGAAGAGTGTCACAACCTCCAGGTCCTGATGTACTACCTTCTTAGATTAGGTTTTTCTTCCAACTGATTATTCATGAATCATTTCATCTTTGTAAAGTTTTTTTTTCCCTAACAGTTAATTGTGTGGTTTAATTCTGAGAAGTGTTTTCTTTGGCAGAAAGAAGTTCCAATTCTGGGCATGACCCTGAACTTTTCCTAGGTGAAAACACAGTATTGGGGCTGGAGTGGTGGCTCAGTGGTGGGAGTGCTTGCCTGGCTTGAGTGATGACCCGGATTCAAATCCCAGCACCACATACACAACTAAGGGTCAAAGTGACAAAAACCAGATGAAAAACTAAATAAAATTGACTCTCTCTCTCTCTCTCTCACACACTCTCCCTGTCTCTCTTTAAAAAAAAAAAGAAAGAAAACACAGTATTGAAAATGTATGAATGTATTATAGAACAGAAACCTGGGTTTGAGAAACCTGGTTTCAGCATTTTCTAGGCATAGGGCCCTGGACCAGCAGCCTGATTTTTCTGACCTTTCTGAGATTGTATTTTCTCACCTGCAAAATGGGAGCAATGGTACTATCTATCCCACTGAATTTTTATGAAGTTTAAATTAAATAATGAATGTAAAATGTATGTTATATAGTATCTAATAAATGTTATTTGTTATTCATATCATTTCTGTGATTTCTGTGATGTGAAGACCTTTAGGACTGATTATCTTTTCATGGTCGGTTTCCAATCTGAATAGAATGTGAAGCATTCTGGTTGGAAGAGCCTCATGTGTTAGGCCATTGGCTGTTATTTAGACCCAGTAAATGATAGAGGTTCATCCTCTGCCTGATTATCTTCTGCCATGAGCAGTTCAGGTCTTCCTTCCATCGATAGAATAACTTTGATGAAAGTACAGATCTTGGAATGAGTGAAAATAGCCTACAAAGGGAGAAAGGACGATTATTGGACCTCTCCAAAAGAATTATTTGATTTTTAGAAAATGTAACAATTCAGCAGTGCTCCTCCAAGGCTACAGTTTGATCTCTAAGTTAATCTTTTAAGGGTGCTCATCTTCAAAATTTGGAAACTTTGCTTCCAGAAGAACGCCCAGGCAATTTCCTGTCGTTTTAAATCATGCAACTCTGAAAGAATATTGCCATTCAGCTATGTAGATTCCCCTTCAGGTGGATGGAAATAGCGATTTAATGGCTGCTTAGCAACACTGCTGGGTGGCTGGGTGGCTGAGGACAGGCTGTGGGATGGTTTCATCCAGTGGAACACCCAAGGGCAATTAGACAATGTAATTGCAAAAGTTGGAAATAGGTCAGGATTTGGGGCAAACACCCAGATGCTTGGGAACGTAGCTTTGGGATTTGAAGGCCCCTGGGGTGAGAAGTTATTTGGGTTGGTGTGCCTGGGGGCTGGTTTTGTTTTGTTCTAAGCACTTATGCATAAAGAGAGCAGTTTTAAGCATACTCTTTAGATACAAGCTTGGGCAGTGTAGATGTTCAGATATTGGAAGAGGTCTGTCAGAACGGTTATGAGTGTGAGCTATGGAAATAGATCTGTGTTTGATAACTGCTGCTCCACTTCTTAGCTGGATGATCAAAGCAATATTGTTGGACTACTCTAAGTGTCAGTGTTTTCATCTCCATTCTGCAAGTAAGAGCAGCACTTATCATATAGAGCTGAATGGATTAAATAGCATAATGAAAGTAAAGAGTTTAGCATAGTGCCAGGCAACTGGAGACTCCCACAGCAGGATGTGGTTAAATGCTGAGCCTTGCTCTTCTGCTGCTATGACATTGCCTTTTAAGGCCCTCCCTTTCATTCCTTGACTTTACCTTGCAAAGAGCCCACACTCACAGTCTGTTGCTATGAAGGCACAAGCATTTGTTTTATTAGAGGTAGTGGATTTGAAAAATGTAAGCAAATACAAGATTGTGGAGCAGGTACACACTGGAGTTGTCTAATTTATGAGTATCACCGATGGGCATATGCACTGTGGGGTGAAGCTCTCCCTAAAATACCACTGATAAGCTGTGGTCTGCAAAGTAGAGTGAGTTTGACTCTGGCCCCAGGAAAAGTTTTATGAAACTTCGTAGATATGGTTCATTTCCAGCACACTAGGACCTTGTAGGAAAAAAGTCAAGTCCAACTACGGCTCAGAGACTTCAACTGCTGAAATGATGCCAACATTTTGAGCCATGTTCCAACTCAGTGACTAAGGACAGAGTGTTGGTGGAAAGGGCATAAGCACTGGGGTCATACAGGCTTGAGTTCAAATCTTGAACTCCATTTCCTTGCATGTGTTTTCTGTAATGGAAGTTTAAGTTTTCTTATCTATAAGAAGGATATACTAATATTCACATGCAGTTTTGAACAGGTCACAAGTAATAAAATGGAAAGCATTGAATCCTACCAATTTTATTATTATTTAAAATTATTATTCTTTTATGTCCTTTGTTCCTAAAATCACATGAAAGTGCACAATTTTCTTGTACAAACTCTGTTATATAATACCATAAATATTTATCGAAACCATTTCAGATGCTATGAGGATTAAACAGTGCTGTTTTCCTTAAGGATCTTATACTTCAGCTGAAGAGAGAGACACATAAACAACTCAAGACAAAGCTCCAAAGTGTTAAAGAGAAGGCACAGCATCATGCTGTAAGGACAGAGGGGAAGATAATGAATACCTTCATCAGGGGAAACAAACAAGTGTTTACACATGGAATATCTCGATGGTGGGATTCCGGTATGTGGGCATTCTTGTTAAGGGAGCAGTGAGAACAAGGCTCAGAGGTGGGAGTGTGGAGAGCTTGAATAAGAAATAATGGATGCTTTGGGCTGACTGGGTGCTACAGAGGGGTGATGGATGTTGAACAGGTCATTGAAACCTTTAGTTATGGTTTCATCCTGGAGGGCTTTGAATGTGCAAACATAATTTTGGAAAACTGTCTTCTAAAAGAATGACTTCATTCTCTCATCCCTTGCTTCCTTTATTCAACAATATTTATTTAGTGCTTGCTTTCGGTCAGATGCTATTTTGGAGATAAAGGACTGAACTGGATAGATACAATGAGTTTTCAGCGTGGCAAGGGAGAGAGACCCATATGTAAGTTACTCCACAGGAAGGTGCTGAATGCCTCAAAAGCTGGGGAGGAAGTGCAGTGTCTTGCAAGGTGACCCTGAGTGAATCAGAAAGGGCTTTTAGGGGAAATGAGTCCAAGTTAAGATCTGAGGGAATGATTCGGGGTTAATCAAGCAGAAAGGGTGAAGGGATAACATTTGAGTGGAAAAGCAGCCTGCTTTATAGTTTAGGGGTGAGGCCAATCGTGGAGGGTCTGTAGCCTTATAAGTAAGTTGAATATTGGTGCAACTCTGAGTGCAAGGTGTCAGTTTGAAATCAAGAGCCTTGGAACTCATGCTGGCAAGTCTGGATTTTTATCTAGAAGGCCTAGAAGAATTTATAGCAGTGTTTGATTTGACTGTGAAGAGTTTAGTGCATGATCAAATTGCATTTAAATTTGAGAAAGATAACTCTCAGCAGATTGAAATATGGAGATTGGAAGCAAGAAGAACAACTTTGACAGCATTGCAGTCACCTTAGCAAATGCATCTGTGTTGACCTTGCCCCCAAATGTACTAGAATGTGGGGGACAGTAAGGACAACCTTTTTTCCTGGATTACCTGGGCACCCAACTGATGTGCAAATGCACTTAGTTGTGTGGGAGAGGGGGAGCTCTGGGTATCTAGCACATTTGGCAGTTTCTAGCCATGGTTGAAAGGGAAAACTGAGGCATCTGTGCTCTCCAAGTAGGCATTGAAAAGGATCCTATCTTCTGCCACAGAGATGTTGGAAACGTGGCCTTTGCATCCTTGTGACAGTGTTGGCTGGACATCAGGAAGTACTTTGAAAAACGACTTTGAGAATGGTAGAATTGTTTTTGAAGAACCTCCTATTTGCCTATATAGTTGAAAAGCAGGGGAAATAGTGCCCATTTCCTCTAATGAGACCTAAACCAGTAGCAGCTGCTACAGAGAGACGCAAGTAGGGAAGCTGATTTGACAGCAATTGTGTGCACTTGTGAACTTTTCCGTTTTCCCCTAGGGAATCCTAACAGCACACAGCATGGTATTTGAGTGCGTGATGCAAAACTTCCTGACTCGGAGCTTGTCTGATACTCTTGTCAATTGGAGAGGTCCCACAGATTCATTGGGGAAGATTGCAGCTGCTTTCCTTGGTTTAACAGACGAGCAGCTTATCCTCTCTGGCTCTTTGCTTCTGCTGTGGTTGAAGGAAGAGAAAGAGAAAAATGTGCATTAGTGTTTGTATTCCTGCTAAGACTGACTTGGACGATAGACCTGGAGTACTGAAATAGGGCATGTAGCACATTGGTCTTAAAAGTCATTCACTAGTTGGTAAGTAAATTGATTCTAGAACATATACAAATACTAATACTGCTGTATTTGATTTTTTAATTTAAATTTTAAGTCCACTTTGTGGTTTCAAACAACATGAATTTATGATCTCCAAGGCTCTGTGGGTCAGGAGTCCAAGCAGGGGTGAACTGCTCCTTCTTTCAGGGTCTCATAAGGCTCAGATCAAGGTCTTTGACATCTGTGTCCTCATCTGGAGACTGGACTAGGGAAAATCCACTTCCAGACTCCCTCTGTTGGCAGTATTAATTTTCTTATAGGTGTAGGACTAAGGTCCCTGCTTTCCTAATGGCTTCTAAGAAGAGGTTGATGTCATCCCCCAGAAGCCACCTGCCATACATACTACCTGGCCCTCTTCAAACCAAGACAATTTTCCCCTCATGGCCAGTAGCAGAATTTATCTGTTATCTTGAATTTCTGAAACTTTAAGGGTTCACTGATCAGCTCAGGTCCATGTGGGATAAACTCCTTTTTGATGAACTCAAAGTTACCTGTTTAGGGACCTTAATTCCATCTGCAACATCCTTGCCGCCACACAATACCCCTGGAGTCAAAGCCCATCACATGCACATGTCCCATAAACACTCATGGGGAGATGACTGTACAGGACGTGCATACCCAGGCACAGGAATCTTGAAGGCTGTCTTAGAATTTTGACCATGATGACTACCTAACTAGCTTGCCCACAGGCAGACTCCTAAACAGTATGGAGAGTATTACCTAATTTGTGAAACGAGGCGATTTTCTGTCTTTCCTTTGTGCTGGTAGAGTCTCAGGTGATATGATGTTTGTAGTTTTTAAGTTAAGGTTTAGGTGTACATGAGTGATTATGCCCATTGAGACCAAGCAGCTGTCTAGGTGTGATTTTTTTTTCTTTCTATTCAATAATAATTAATTTTAAACTTATTGACTTTGCTGGGTGTGGTGACACATTGCTGTAATCCAAGCATCTCAGGAGGCTAAGTCTGGAGTATTTCAAGTTCAAGACCAGCTTCAGTAACTTAGTGAGATCCTAAGCAACTTAGTGAGCCTTGTCTCAAAATTAAACAATATAAAGGGCTGGGGATGTGGCTCAGTGGTAAAGCACCCCTGCATTCATTTTCCAGTACCCAAATAATAAACAGGTAAAATAAAAAATAAAATTATCAACTTTTTATTGCTATTTATATGTCTTTAACATTTTCTTGCTATATTTAATGTGATTTGGGGATATAAATAATATTAGGGTTTATTTGTTTTTGATAGATATTAATAAAGTTTGCTATAAGAAAGATGTTAATGGTGACTAAGTGTCTAAAATTTTCCCAAGTAAATTTATCTGTTTTTACCTGGGGATGAGAGAGAATGGCTACTCAGAATAGTTTGGGGCAGAAAAAGGGATTTGGAAAGGCTGTGTGCAAAGACCCAGCATCTCAGTTCTTGCTAAGTAGGCCTTTACAGCCTCTAATTTCTTTTAAGTTGGTATTCCTCTTATTGTTGCATTAGATGATATTTTAAGATAATGCAATTATTTAACTGTTTTAGAATAGAGACAAATTATCAAAGGTTGATTTCCTTGTTTATAGAGTTAGTGGTAGATCATGGAATAATGGTGATAGGTTCTTTTATGTTCTGTAACTCATGTGAATATAAGAGGAAATTTGCTCTCTAATGTGTATTATACATTGAGTGGTTAAATTGCACATTAATAGACATGTTCACAAATGGATGCTTTACATTTTAGACCTTAAAAGTGGTATGAACATTTGGAAGAACAATATTGGTAACAGTGTTGATTTCTTGCATTTATTGATTATTCACCCATTGAATAATGCCTGTTGAATGCCTCCTGCATTTCACCCATTGAATAATGCCTGTTGAATGCCTCCTGCATGCCAGGCAGTATTCTAAGTATTGGAAGTACATCAGTGAATAAAAAAACTAAAGCCCTGCCTCATGTCTTCATATTTCATAAAAGGAGACAATACACATGCTGATAAAACTAGCCTTTGTGTTTTTGAGATGCCCTGACATATTGCTTCATTGATCCATACCCTGCAAGCCTGTAGGATAAGGAAAGGAAGATTACTATCCCCATTTTGTAATTATGAAATTGAGCATTAGATCGATTTCATCCTTTTACCCAAGGTCAATTGGCTCATAACAAGGGGAGTGACAAGACCTGAGATAAGTGTTCCTAGAAGCAAGGACCTTGGTGCTTGCTGTGCAGGACCTTGGGTGACCTAGGAACAATTGAGTGATATTCTGAAGTGGTGACTTCCCAACCGGTAAAGTCTGCTGGGTGCTTTATTTCCTTCAAAGAGACTGCATGGTTTGATAACATTGCATCAGTTGCTGAAGCTGGTCTTGAACTTGAAATACTCCAGGCTTGGGGGAAGAGCACTGAACTGAGAATTTTCTGCAGAAGCTCTGTAAATGGAGATGGGGAAGGAAGAGTTGTGCCTTTACATTGTGTATAGAGTTTCATTAACAAAGCATATTCACAGTCACTTCTAGTCATCTCCATGACTCTGGGAGATAAACAGAATAGGCAAATCTCTACTTCATAATAAGGAAAACTGAGTCAAAGAGAAGTTTAGTGAGTTGGTCCAAACTGCATGGTAATCAGTGGTAGATCATGGAAGAATGGAGATAGGTAAGCCTCAAAAGTTCATGTTTTCTGTTTGTAGTTTCTCTTTGCAAATACATTGGATTTTAGAGGTCTAGTAATAGTGGGAACAATGATACAATATTGGGAAAATCATGTATATACTGTGTATATGTTGTCCTAAAACATTAGCAGTGCTCTCATTGCAATCTCAGGAAAGCCTTCAAAGAGGCAACCAATGACTCACCACCCAGACTGTACCCACGGACTCACAGTGCTGGTTCTTTGGGGAAATAGGGTCTCTTTTCATCCATCCTATTCTTTCAGAAGGTCTTGCATATTGAAATTTCTCTTACCTGAGCTAGGAAATAGGCCAACGGAAGAACAGGCAAATGGAAGATAACCTTTAACGCAATGTGAAAGACACAAAAATGTACAGGGTCAAAAGGGAGACGTTTCCCTACCCCTTTCTCACACTCAGTTACCCTCTCCCATGGCCAGCTTGTGCTATTTCTTCCTAATTTAGAATCACCCTCATTGCTCTACCTCTACCACCCTGTGCTGCATTTGCCTTTAGAGGAAATCCATCCATCCATCCCCATCTGTTCTACATAATTTTTTTGAGAACTTACTTTCCGACCAGTACAATAGAGTTTGCATATGCCAAGACAAACGTCATGGTCCTTGACCCCAAAGAGCAGACATTTTTAAAAATGTCTTGGACTTTTCATTCTCCTTAAAGCTTAGATGTAGATGTCTTATTTTCTTAACAATTAGGGTCTTGCTCTTTGCTAGCTAATGTAATCAATTGACTTATATTAAGATTTTCATGGCTGACAATGTACTTTGCTTTGTAGATAATGCCTACAGTTAATAGGAATTTTCAATGTAAAGAGTTTATTTAATGTAAAAATTTGGAAAAGCATTAAGAAAGAGATTTTAAAAAAAAGATGGAGCAACATGTACTTTTATCTTTCTTAAGAAGGTGGTAGAGCAGAAGTCTTTAACCTCTTTATGCCCCGGTTTCCTCATCTGTAAACTAGGGATGATAAGAATACATGCAATATGTGTCTCATGGTTTTTATGAGGATCAAATTTAGATGATTCCTATAAGGAATTTAGTGAAGTGCCTGGTACATATTAAGACTGCATACCTGTTATAATTGTTATCCTCAGCATTAGTGGTTATCACAAGGTTGGCTTTTAAATGTCTGTTATAGGAGTGCCTGTGAAATGTCTCTCTTTATCTCCACATTCTTAGAAACACATTCTTAGAGGCAGGCACATTCTTCACTTCAGCAATAAGTACACTAGGTAGGTCAGGACCCACTGCTCCTTATCTGTCATTAAGTAAAATGCACAAGTACCCACAAAATGTCAAGATGCTTCCTGAAAAGAAAAACAACTTTTTCCTTTGGTTTGGAAGACAAATGTAGACATGCACACCAGCTTCAGCACAGTCCTCTCCTCCTAAACTGTGACCTTTCTGTCTTAGAGTCTCTTCTTGACACTGGTTTCAAGGACCCCTGGGTCTCTGTCACAGCTCTCCTTCTAGAGCTCCTGCACCTAAGCAGTAGGTGCTAGGAGCTGAGCTCCCACTCTCTGAGCAGCCACATGGAGCTAAGTCCATCGGGGCCTGGCTCACTTAGTGATTCTGGTAGCTTAGCTTTGAGAGCACTAGCTGTCATTCCTCTAGGCCAGGAATAAATTCCAGCGAACCACAGGCAAAGCAAATTTCCAAGTTGCCTTCCTAGCTCCTTATGCCTATCCCTTTCCCCTCTGATTTTCTTTGGATTTTCTATATGTGCTACCAACTGTGCTGGGCCAAAAGCATCTTTTATCTTGTTTTCTGGAAAGGAAGCTCATTCATTGTGCAACCATTTTACACATGGATGGAGGTAGAGAATTATATTGCTTTTTAATACCATTTTAATTGAGAAGCCAGATCATGACTTAAATTATGGTTCTTCTGTCTTTAATTTCCATTTTATACCCATAAAAAGCTCAACTAATGGCCAGAGATCATAGTTCTTCCTGAAAGAACAGGAAGAGCTGGCTGTGATAAAGGAATTATTTCTCCAGTTCAGGTGATCATTCACAATCTCATTAAGGATACATTTATTGAAACTTCTTCAGATTTTTTTTGGGAAGACTGTTTACAGAGAAAATGCCTTTTTTTTTCATGGAGGGGTGAGTGGATGGGTTGGGAATGGGTGCAGGGTGGGAAGATGATATTTATGTGTGTTTAATAGAACTTCTGCAGATTGCCTAGTTTCCATACAGAGAGAGTGTATTTGGGGCAATTAGACAGCTGTGGTTAAAATGTAATGTGTACACAGCTCCCAAGTTATGTATGTAAAATGTTCTCAAAACTTTGTTCAAAAGGAAGATGATAACCTCTTCCACGTTAGGGCTGATGGAATGTTTTATAATTGGATCATAGGTGCACAGGATTTGATAAATCAAACATTGGAAAATGGCATGTTTTAAACATTTATTAATCTAGAACTAATTTACACTTAGATGTTTAAAAGTAGGTGCCAAGGCCCTGGGATAGTATCTATAAGGCACCAAGTGTGAGAAATAGGGAGTCTTTTTTTCTTTTTTTTTTTTAACAAGAGAGGGACAGTGAGAGAGACAGAGAAAGAGAGAAACAACTTAGTTTTTCACAAAGTCTGAGTTGCTCCAACAATTAGTTATGTAGGAGGTGCTGGGGTTTGAACCTAGGTCCTCGTGCTTGTTAGGCAAGCACTGAAACCACTCAGCAATCACTCCAGCCCCAAGAAACAGGAAGTCTAATGGTTCATATTTAGAATGCAGCCTTAAGGTTCACACATAAAAGGAAGCCATCTTAAGTCAGGGAATGATGAGGCTAGGAGGAAGCCATGTTTAAAACTCCCCAACTGTGTCTCCTTACATCTGTGTCGCCTGCTTTCCTCTACTCTGGCAACCTTCTTCGACTCTCCATACCTTGCCTACCTACTTCCTGTACCTTATCCTATCCAATATTACCAATGATGTAGATTGTACCCCTGAGCTCCTCCAATCAGAGTGAGGGTGTGATTACAACAGACTGGGGATAAATACCCACTGATTTCCATTGTGTGTGTGTGTGTGTGTGTGTGTGTGTGTGTGTGTGGTGTACTTCAGAAACCCTCCCACCATTGAAAGCCCCCTCTCATGAGAGTAAAATCTGTCTTGCTCACCCATCTCTGATAGTGTTTGTTTTATCCCATGCCTGGCATTTCTAACAATTTGGCAATAGGCCCTTGGTGCTCTGTAAGTCACCTGGGATCATGAGGCTCCCTCTCTCAAGGGCAGACATGTCACACTGTCTTGCTATGGTGGCCTGGAGGGTGGGGAGCAGCATTGCCTCCCAAATCATGTGGCCTAAGTGACTCAGGTTAAAGGTGCATGAGCAATGCAGGGACAAGGTTGTGCACAGGCCAGGAAACTTCATATACAAACCAACAGCAGGAAAATCTCCATTTGAGAGAAAAGTACTGCCTTGGTGGTCTGGGGGACCTCCGGCAGGGCTTGATCTGATTTGAATGAGTTTGAGATGTGTCTGGGACATGGTGAGAGTGCGGGGGTGAGGTGGGGTGGGGGTGCAAGCTCCAAATTCACAGTGCCAGTGACCTGGGCGAATACTGGCCAGAAACAGGAGGGATGGCTTGGTGGTATTAGGAGGTTGTAGCAGACCTCCAGTAACGAAAAGTAATTAGTTTATTTTTCTTGGACTTGCATACCTGTGAGAAAACGGGATGGGAAATAAAAATTTTACTCTAGAGAAAAAGTTTGCCAACTGAGGGAGAAAAATATAAAATTCCTTAGACAGCCCTCTGGGCTACATTTTAAAAATTTGGAAAGATAATCCTAGGAAAGAAAGGAAAAAAATATGGCAGTTTTAAATCAAAGCCTCGGGCTACAGAATCTAAAAGACTGTTTACTCTTGTAGACTGAAATTCTGCTCAATTCCTTTCTCATGCTAGATCACTGGAGGAGATCTGTCTACATTCTGCCTTAGGACAATGCACGTATTGCCCTAAAATGCTGGGATTAAATCTATAAAATGGGTGGCATACCCAGGAACATTGGGGAATGTCCTAATTCCTGTACCTTCCCTGTTCTTTCCAGTTGGGCATAAGTGGAAAGACAGCCATTTCATTTTTATTTGAACTTCTGCATTTTTTTTTAGCTCATGTTTTTTAATGGTGAAATTTACCTTTGATCATATATTTTTTAAATCAGTCTTTGTTTTTTTTTTTCCAACTATGAAAGTTGTTTCTTTTTTCTTTTTCTTTCTTTCTTTTTTTTTTTTTTGGCGTCTGCCCTTCTTGCTATTCAGAGGTCAGGTGGTCAGTTATTCAAAGCTCTAAAATCTTTGTTTCCTGTTGGTTTTTATGTATGTAAGCACATGTATATTATGTTTGTTTTATGTTATGACAACATGATATCAAATTGGCTTATACATCAGCACTCATAAATTTAAAAAAAGGGAAATGGATCCAAATGACTTTTAGTTCACATGACTTAATTTAAACAAAGGTTCAATGTTAATTGTATGAGCAGATAAAAATAAAGGTGTGTTTGAGATTACTAGTGCACTTATTTTTCTAGGTGGTCAATCAATAGAAGGTTGGTTTCTATGAATGTTTAAAGTGTAACATTCATTGCTTCTAGGTTTTTTCTTCAGCAGGGGAGAAATGGCCTATGCTGTTTGACTTCACTTGTCCGATGTATTGGTTTTACAAAGTTAACTTTTAAAAATGAGTAAATTAGATTTAGCATAAATGGGATTAATTTTCATAAATGTGTTTATTAAAGGAGACATCTAATCTATTTACAAAGTTAAAATGCCAAAAATCAATAGCGAACGTAAATCCAAGTACTCTTGGCTTAAATTCTATAAGGTGACATTTGGGTTTATTAAGTGTGTTCTTACAAATTGGTAAATGAAAAAAAAAAAGGTTTTTTAAGATTGTTTTGTTTCGGGCCTTCACTAAAATCCAGGTTAAAATTCTAATAGGTATAATTCTATATGCAAAGAGGAAAAAAGGTTTCAGCTGTGTTTCAATTAAAGTACTGAAAATAGCATAAATTATTTGATCTTATTAAGAGGAGCAATTTAAAAAATCCAAAAATTTTATGAGGATTATTTCAAAATGTAGAATTAAGAAAGGGTCAAAAATATAAAGAAAGCTATATGAAGAAATAGAAGAAGAAATACTTTGATATAAAAATTAATATGAAAAATGTTTCCCAATTAAAAAATATTTTGTATGGTAAAATAGGCAAGGTATAGAATGTCTAAGTTACAGGAGGCTTATGGAGGGTAAATCTAAAAAGTCTGTGTATAATCAAGTTAAATATAATTGGCACAATCAGTTAAAGTTGTTTAAAACTTCTCCTAAGGTCAAATATTAATGTGCTGCTATAACAAGGCTTTCTGAAAACATTGATTTGCTTGTTTACCAAGATAATTTCATATGTTGTTTTTATTACTTAGGGAAACTAAGTCTTCTAGGGTTTGTGCCTGTTTTAAAGTCTTAAGTGATAGTTCTACAACTAGTTAAATAAACAACTGTTATTTCAGGATATTTTTGACGTTCTGGACATACGTGACTAAAGGTGCATATACATCTGAGAACTAAATTTTCAAGCTTTTGTCTATGTATTATAAAAAGTTGTAAAATAAAATTTATGTAAATTTAAGGCAGGCAAATTAACCCACAAGTGCTGTCTTCTAAACATTGTCCATTTTAAACCTGGCTTACATTCATTTGCTTTGACTGCATAGAGGTTTTATCATTGATGAATTGCATTTATACATCAGTCTCTGATGATCAGTAATACTTTTTCACTTGGTAATTTCTTTTTTTTGGTATTTTCTTTTATAGCTCTTGCCTATTAATATTTTACAGAAGTACTGCTTCTAACAGAAAAACTTGAGTTAAGACACTCTTTCATCTATAGGACAGATAAGATTACCATGGCTGATTTTCACCTCAAAACTAACTTCTACTGTTATTAATCAAAAGGGATTACTATACATTAAAGTTACTCCTACTTCAAGGATTAATCAAACTGGCCTGCTGCATGTTTAAAACCAAAACTTGGATATTAAAGTTAGAGGAATAAAATGGCCAAGAAAAAGTGGCCAAAGTTTTGGAAGTTGTCCTTTAAGGTCAGCCAGGAACCAGAGAATGGAGGAGCACCTCTACAGGCCCTGTACCTCTGGTGAGTGTCACTTGAACTCCTGATTAAGGAGTTTGGAACACCCTAGAAAAGAGGAAAGCCAGCCAATGTGTATGCTGCCAATAAAAGGGTCATTGGAAAGGGAGATGTCCCTAATGCTTCCCAAAGAAGCTACATATTGTCAGCAAGACCCTGACCATCCTGGAAGATAGCACTAATAGAGGAAACTAAAGGAGCTAAAGGGCTTCTCATGAGTTCCCAGGAGTGAACCTCTGAGAAATCTTGGCTGACTCTTTAAAAGTAAATTGGAACCAGGTCAATTTTGACCAACTTGGTCTTAAACACCTGGCAGGAGAGTTATAACCAAAATACAGTAGTACTTTAAAAGACAATGGTTCTTTTGATGTAATTTAAGATATACACTTGTGCCAGCCCTTCCAAAAGTAATTAAGGCTGAAGCTATAAAGAAAAGTTTCCTAGACAGGAATGCCTAATACACAAATGTGTTCTAAATCAGTTGAAGACATTTCTGTGCCTTTTTTATTTTGGTAATGTTAAAATGAACTGCTACTGTGGCTCCCTGTTCTAGAATTTGCAATTTACTGCTTCCAGCCTGGAGACCTGATTTTAGACAAGATCTGGAAAGCAGCCAAGTTTCAAATGAGCTGAAAAGGACCTTACCAAGTGCTTCTGATCAATGGGGTGGCTATTTGAATAGCTGAAAAGGGAAGAACTTATTACCATGGCTGATTTTCACCTCAAAAAGTTAATATATGACAAATGGCAATATCAAAGGGTATAATGAAAATGGTACCAAAGGTACAATGAAAAGGGGGGATTTATGAGAACTAGGAAGTCAAATGTTGCATTTTCAGAATGAAGCATTAAGGTTCACTTATAAAAGGAACCTTATCTTAACTCAGGGAACCTTGAGGCTAGAAGGAAACCATATTTAAAACTCCCCAACACATGTGTCCTTACATCTATAAGTGCCACCCACTTCCTGCACCCTGCCTACCTTTTTTGACTTTCTGTACCCTGTCTACCTACTTCCTGTACCTGGCCCTATCCAATATTAGCCAATCATGTAGATTGTACCCCTGAACTCCTCCAATTGGAGGGCATGATTACATTAGACTGGGGATAAATACCCATGGATTTCCATTGCACACACGTGTGTGTGCATGTGCATGTGTGTGCGTGCTTCAGAACCATCCCCTTGAAAGCCCACCATCTCATGGGAGTAAAACCTGACTTGCTCACCCACCTCCAACCACGTGTTTTGTTTTTTTTTTTAAATTGCATGCCCAGTATTTCTAACACAAGGCCCTACTTGGTATATATATAAGGAAATCCTGAGAGGACAGTGTGACTGGAGAAAAGTGAATGCTAGAAGAAGCAGCCAAAGATGTAGCCTGGATCATGGTTTTGCAGGATTTTTATTTTATTTTATGTAAAATGAGAATCCATTGGTGGTTGTGGCGATGGGAGTGGTGGCTGCAATATTTTACATTTCTACTAGTAATGCATGAGGGCTCTAATTTCTCTATGTCCTTACAAACACCCGCTGCTGCTACTGCTATTGTCACTATTATTTTGTTATAGCCGCCCTGTGATGGGCTTGAGTTACATTTACATACTGATTCCATGATGTTGGAACAACTTGTTGTGTGCTTATTGGCCATTTGTATATCTGTTTAGGAGAAATGTCTGTTCAGTTACTTTGCTAAAATTTTAAATTGGGTTAACACCCGTTGGGTCCTAAGAGTTCTTTATATATTCTGGATACAAGTTCTTTATCAGATATATCACTCATTTTTGGAGTTTAGTTTTTTTGGTAGATAATCCTAGGTTGACACTTACTTCCTAACTACTTTGAAGATGTTATTTAAATGTCTTCTGGTTTTCATTGTTGTATGTATTAAGTCGGATGTCAGTCCAAATGTCATGTTTTTACTAAATTATTTATTTTTCCTCTGTCTGTCTATAAGTTTTTTAGACTTTAATTTTTAGGGAACTTTTAGATTCACAGCAAAATTGAGAGGACTATAAAGAAATTTATCATATACCCAATGTTCCCACACAGGCATGGCTTCCCCTATTGTTAATATCCACAAAAAAAGTGGAACTTTTCTTATAACTGATGAGCTTACATTGACACATGCATCACTATTACATAAAGTCCATTATTTATATTAGCATTAACTATTGGTGAAAATCCTATAGATATGGCAAAATGTATAAGGCATGTGTGCAATCTCAGCAATTAAATAAAAACTCGATTTTAACCACATTGTACTCTATATTTTGGTATAATTATTATGTGTCCATTAAATTTTTAAAGTAGATTTTAATCCAGGATTTAATTGTTTTGTCATACCAAAAGCCTTCAGAGTGCCTCATGTGCCATACTGGAAAAAAGCAGAAACTCCATTTTAAAAATTTGAATAAAAATGTTAATCTTACATTTTTAGAAAACTAAATTTCAATTCAGATATTTCTTCTGTTCATTTAGTTCTGGTCTTTGTAAAAACTTTGAGAATGACAAAGATTATATGTAAAATCTATTTCTTTGTAAGCCCCTAAACTTGTTCATAATAGGCCTACATTCTATTGATGCTCTATTTAATTTTAATCATAGTTATATTAATAAGTTTTAAACCCATGACACAAGAGAAATTCCTGGGTGAATCTTTTAAAACAAAAAATTCCTTAAACCTTACCAAAATTTGTTTTGATTCTTGAGTATAGAGGGTGTGGGAAAGTGAAGCCCAGGGATTTCTATTTTAAAATGCTACCACGTGATTCTGACAAACATCCAGGTTTAAAAAGAATTCATTTAGAAAGTATCTGCTTGACTTTTGCCTATGAAAGACATTTTTATGTTTTGTCTCTGAAATTCATTTTACTAACCAATTTATTTGCTCATTTTTCACAAACCTGTATTTACTGAACACAGGTGGTGTGCTACGGGGGCTGTAAGGGTCAATAAAACACATTGTAAAGGAGTTTGTTATATACATGATAGGATTGGGCATGCACTCAAATATCTTACTCACAAGATAGAAAAGAGTCTAGTGCTGGAAAGGGAGTAACCATGGCAGTTCCTCTAATAGTCTTCAAGACTACTGTCCACAGGTGAAGTTGAGATCTTCACCGATACTAAAAGCATTAAAAAAAAAAAAAAACCTAGGAAAACAAGTCTTTTAAGGCCTTGGGGTCCATTGAGCAGAGATTGAGTGAACACAAAAAAGAGTCTTCTTGCTACTGATTTAACCTGATGTTTGAATTTTCCGGAGTATATCAATCTACTCTGTCTTCTAGACTTTGCTAAATTGTTGCTAAAAATAAACTTTCAGCCTTGACCAGCTGTGTGGTAATAGAACCGTCAGGGATGGAAATATGACTTCCCATCAATAAATATTTACTACTAAGGTCTAGATTTATGGCAGCAATTACCATCTTCATGTTGATTCTCCACTAGCAGGTTTATGACTGCCTCAGCAGCAATTTCTGCCCCATAAGTATTTGGGCCCATCATTAGTTGGAAAGGGTAACAACCTACAGGCTGGAAAAGGACAAGGAAGGGAAATTATGTTGCTTTTAAGATATATGGCAGCAGTATATTTGCAATTGTGTAACCAGGATGGTGATAATTCTTTCAGGTTTTTGCTTAATGGTCATTTCATTGGTGAACTCTTTCTTAGTATTCTCAGGAAGAAGAGTCCCTGGTTATTTTCTATCTTTGCTCCCAGTTTGTTTCCTTCATAATACTTACTATGAGCTGCAATTATACATTGTCCTTTTCTTGCTTGATCTTATCTTTCTTACTAAATGTATTCCTTGAGGCCATGATTGTGTCTGCTTACCTTATCCTTATAACCTCAGAACTTGGAAATGGTTGGAACACAGAGCTGTCATTAAATATCTGTAGAATTAGTGAAATGATTATATTCTGTATCAGTGTGGAATGCTGAACCAGTGTCTGATGAACTGAATGCAAATTTATATCAGAATCACTCCTTTTACATTTCACTTTTATACTTTAAGGATACAATTTAGTAAACATCTTTTAGTTATATTCATTCTTTGTTAGAGTAGAAAATTCATTTCTGAGCTGGTTTCTGATTGACTTTGCCTCCAATCCATTCTTAGACCAAATTTTCTAGAACATTCTCTACTATAATGCCTTTACCTAAACCGTTCAACAGCACCCTATTACTTAGAGAATATTATGATATTGATTGGACTGCTTCCTCCACTTTAATTTCAGCTTTCTTTTCCAACTTTATTTCTCATCCTCCTTGGTGAAATTTCAATTTGACTGATAATGGTCTACTTAGAGACCTCTCTTCTCCTACCACCTTCTCCTTTATTCAAATATATCATGTATATTGCCTCTGGAACATGGGATTCCTTCCATTTTAATTACCATGCTTTTTTCATCCTGTCTTGTGGAATTATATCTATCCAGAGATTCAACTTTCAGGGAGGTCTCCTAGGTCAATGAGACCCACAGGAGGAAAGTTCCTTCCTCCTTGTTCTCCCAAAGCCCAAATATCTTTTGTGTTCCCCAATAATCCTATATGATTATTCCCTGGTTTTGATACATAATTTTTGTGTATATATTCTGCACATAAAAGTAACTTATAAATCCCTATGTATAGATTGTTCATATTTCCCTAACTCCTTATTCAGTGATGTTAATAAGGTAAACACTCAAAAAGTAATTGATGATAAGTTCATGAATTAATAAGTAAATCTTATAGGAATAGTATATTAGCAAAGAGATCTAGATCTGGGACATTGAGTAAATTTCACCTCTTTTGATAGTGATTAATATTTGGTTGATACTGGATACCTTGAGTAGAGCTTTGAGAATTCTTGGCTCAGCAGGAAGAATGCCTTCTCATCTGCCTGAGTCAGAGGATTGGAAGTGGCAGAATGCATATGATAAGGTCATTTAAAGTGTATGAAAGTGTCTTTGTATGTAAAAAAAGTAAAATATCAGTAGTTTCATATTGTTCAACATACTATTCACTGGTCTTGAATTTAGATGATTCAAAACATTTTTTTTAACTATATGAGATGCCTTGATATTCTTTTTGTCAGAATTAATACCAATGAATTAGTTTAAAGTGCTTTTATCACCAAGTATTAGCAAAAGGTCCAGGTCAGTTAGGTGGTATAGCTCTGACTAGACATGGCTTGACGTCTATAAATAGGTAGACTGAATATTATTCTCACCTTTAGTTTTTTTTAAAAATTCATTCAACATAGGCTTACATATTGGAAGGAACTGTTGTAACACATTCATGAACATATGGATAATGATAAAGTAAGTTAAGGGTGATCCTATTCCATGGTCTCCCCTCTTTGACCACTTCCTGTTCCCGTATTTACCCCCATGTTAGTTGGCTTCTTATGGGAGTCAAGGGTTCCCAGCTGCATTGATAACCTCCCAACCCCTCCCGCCCCTCCCTGCCCCCTTTCTTCTCCCCCCAGCTTCATAGTTATGGTTCCCCCTGCTTATGTAAAAACCCTTAGTTTTTAAAGAGAATAAACAAAAGTCAATGTTCTGGTAGTACATGGTAGAGTTATTACATTCAATTGCTAATGCGTAGGCTAATTTGTCTATTTTCATGTTATTTATAGTAGCTTTGTAAGTTAATGAAATGTCATGAATTTTCTCAGATCTAGGAATCTTGACCAAAATTCAACTATTTAATTTTCATGTCAATGTTTGAGCTTGTAATAGTAACAATTTCTAATTATTTATGTTTAGCAAGGTTAACTCTACTAATGTGCATATGTTTTCTGATGGGTAGTATTTTTTGACCATATGGAACCCCTAATTTGCATTAGTGTTTGCCATCCATCTTCTCAATGGACTACAGAACAGTGACAAATGACTAATCACTTAAGATGAAATGTTGGGGCTCAAATTAGGACAAGCCATTAATGAACAGCTTCTTTAGCACCAAACATTTTAATTCCGCTTCTCCAGTTACATTTCAAATGTGTCAACTCATACATTGTCCAGTACAATATACTGTATTTATATTTTTTTGAATCTCTGTTTTGGAAACTTCTCTTAAGGTCAGTCAGAAAGCAGATACATCTCATGCACTAACTCTGATATTGAGGTTCTGACTACAACCTGGAGTCCCCAGGTTTGGTTGGAGTTAATTCTCTGCATTCATTGATCTTTGGGAATAATGACTTGCTGTATGCAAGAAGGACTGGTTTTCAGCTTTGAAAAGCAGGAACAAGAAACCACTTGGTTTTCAAATGGGAAGAATTTTGTTTCAGAGTTAGAAGAATAAGAACCTCCAAAACGTCAAGTGATTTTGGTCACATGGAACCTCCCCATAAACTGGGGTTCTGAGGCCTCACTTCCAGGATAGATTCGTAGTCTAATTTGTAAGTCTTTATGTTTCCTGTCTGCACAACAGAGACAAAGCTGTCTTTGTATACTAATAACCTCCTTCAGGTAAACCTAACCTGAGAAGAGAGTCAAAGTCACCTAGATAAATTATTAAGTAATTCAGATGAGGAATTATGTTTGTCATCTTTTTTTATATTTTAATATATGAATTTTTCTCTGTCGCTCCTTTTTTCCATTTCTTCTTATTGTCTTCCCTCTTTTCCTGTATTTTATTTTTCTCAGAGACCAAACATCTTTGGAATAAATAATAGGAAAAGAGATATTAGGAAAGGGTAGCGTAACTATTGGCTTCATTTTTCAAAATTAATCTTTTATGCATACTGAATAACCCAGAGTGGTATGATGGAAAGACAACGAAATAGTAGATGTGTGTTAACATTAGAAAATGTGGGTAGGGTTGGCTCAAGGGACTTATTCAAACATGAATAATAATATATTTAATATACTGAAAGAGGAGCAACTCTTTTAAAATTATAATTATTAGTACATGTTAGTTGTACAAAATAAAGGATTTCATTGTGACCGTTTCGTATGTGCATATAACATATTTTAACTGTAGCCACCCTATTTCCCTCTTTTTGCCACACATCCATCTTCTCCTGCTCCCCTTCCTTCATAGTCCCCCTTCGACTTTCATGTCCTCTTTTTTTTTTTCTGGATTCTACGTATGAGAGAAAGCATGCGATACTTGTCTTTCTGAGTCTGGCTTATTTTGCTTAACACAATACAACATGACTCTTGGTGATGCCACTTTTCCTGGGAGGACACAAACCTTAGATGGGTCTGATTCACGGTTCACACTAGAAGGGCTGAGCCAATAAACTTGGAAAACCTGAGCGTCCCGGCAGGGTTCAGCATTCTGAAGGCTTATTTTCTAGTAGATTCTGTGTTCATTAAGTGGCAGAATCTGATACACATTATAATACTGGCATCTAGTCCCAAGCCTGGCTCATTGAGGTATAGATTTTGTTGAATCAATCAAGGGATGCACGAATGTCTGGAAATGACTGAATTGGAGCTTTGCAAGTTTTCACAGTTTGATTTTTATTGTTTGTCATGAATTCTGGCTCTTTTGTTTGAAGCTTCCAATCTACAAACTACCTTTACCTCTTCCCTTAGAGCATAAAGGCTTAAAAGCCTCTGCTTTCTCTCTTGTATCACTATTGATTAACCTGTCATAGAAAGGTTACGTTCAAGGAGTGAATGGTTCAGGGTAATTGACAGGAAGAACGTGGCTGAGATGTGATGTGTCACCTTTCCTGAGTGTGGTTTTCAACTTCTGTGTGTGTATCTTATAACTCTTCTTAAACTTCACTGCCTGTTAATGTGTATTTATCACTTAAAATTAGAAAATATAATAAGCAAAATCTCAAATTACTCATTATGCTGTTTTTTAGAGATAACCACTCTAAAATTTTATAATTTAAAAAATGAAAGTGGACATAATTTGTCATAACTTTTAATCTCAACTCTTCCTTAACTTTTTAATCACTTGAGTCATGAATATTCTTGTCAATAAGTACACATACATCTGTGTACTCTTTTGCAGAGACAGAAGCTGAACATTCAAGTTATTTCCAAAATTTAGCTTTATAATAGTAGTGATGAGTATCTTCACACATATATCAATGAATACGTTACAGAACATTTCCTTTTAATACAGTTTTTGAAGTGAACACAGTCATTCAAAGCAAATTAGGATGAAAGGAAGGATCAGAAAAACAATAGGATGTAAGTCACATCTTTATAATTAGTAAGAAAAATGCTAGCGTTATTTATTATTCATGCGTCACGGACTAGATATACACTGATTTAAAGGGAACAGAATATTTCTTACCAGTGAGGAGGGATTAAAAAAATTCATCATAATTATTAGTGTGGGGAAACAGGCATACCCATGTTGTACTTATGGAACTATATATTGGGGCAATTTTTCTGGAAATTCTTCCTCTTTTTTTTTTTTAAAGAGAGAGAGAGAAACAGTGAGATAAAGAGAGAGAAAGAGAATCAATTTTCTTTAGTTTTTTTCATGTGGCTTTCGTTGCTCCAACGTTTCATTGTGTATGTGGTGCTGGGGTTTGAACCCACATCCTCATGCATGCCAGGCAAGCACCATAACCGCCAAGCCACCACTCCAGCAGCTAGAAATTATTCTTAATTTATGCATTCAACTTTTATGATGGAAATTTCAAACACATACAAAAATAGAGTATCATAGTAAACTTCAATGCATATATTACCCTGCATCAAAAATTAGAAACCTGAATATACCCCATTCACTAATCAGCATCTTGAATTATTTTGAAACAAATCTGACATTATATAATTTCATTCATTAAGTATTTAAGTATTGTATCCTAAAGGTAAGCATACCTGAAAAAGTATTATCACAATACCATTATAAAATATAACATTTTTTCTACACATTTTTTATTGGTACATTACAGTTGTACACAATGGTGGAATTTGTTGTTACATATTAGTACATGCAGACAATATAATAATATAATTTGGTCAATATTCCTCCCCAGCATTTCACCTTTCCTCCTCCTCTCCTCCTGTTCCCTGGCCCCTTTCCGCTATTATACTGATCTTTTGCTTTTCATGCAATTACCCCCCAATTTCCTTTTCCTTATTCCTCTCTAGCTTCAAATGAGAAAAAACATATGACCCTTGAACTTCTAAGTTTTGCTTGTTTCCTTTAACATAATGGTCTCAAGTTCCATCTATTTTAATGCAAATGGCATAGTTTCGTTTTTCTTTATGGCTGCATTAAAGTACAGTGTGTATATGTACCGCATTTTCTTCATTCATCTGTTGATGGACACCTAGACTGGTTCCACTGGTGAATTGTGATACCATAAACATGAGTATGTGTATATCACTGTGTTATGATGACTTTAATTCTTTAGGGTAAATGCTAAGGAGTGGTATAGCTGGGTCATATGGAAGTTCTATGCCTAGTCTCTGGAGAAACTTCCATACTGATTTCTATAGTGGTTGTACTAATTTGCAATCTCACCAACACTGTAAAAGCGTTCCTTTTTCTCCACTTCATCTCTAGTATTTATTTTTGTTTGTAGTCTTGATGACTGCCATTCTGACTGGTGTGAGATGAAATCTCAGTGTTGTTTTTATTTTCATTTCCTTAATTACAAATGATGTTGAACAGTTTTTCATATTTTTTGCCATTTGTATATCTTCTTTTGAGAAGTGTCTAATTCATTTTCCTGTTTCTTTATTGATTTATTTGGGTTTGTTGGTGTTAAGTTTTTTGAGTTCTTTATATATTCTAGACATTCATTTTCTGTTAGAAGAGTAGCTATCAAGATTCTCTCTCATTTGATAGGTTCTTTCATTCCTATTTGTTTTCTATGCAGTGCAGAAGCTTTTTAATTTGATATCATGCTATTTATTAACTCTTGGCCTTATTTCCTGAGCTTTTAGGGGTCTTATTGAGAAAATCATTGCCTGTGGTTGTAATGCTGGAGTTTTGACCCTACAGTTTGTTCCAGAAGCTGCATAGTTTCTGGTCTAATTCCTAGATCTTTGATTCACTTTGAGTTGATTTTTTGTGTAGGGTGGGAGATAGGGTCTAGTGTCAATCTTCAGCATATGGATAACCAATTTTCCCAGCACCATTTGTTGAAGAGGCTGTCTTTTCTCTAATGTATGTTTTTGGCACCTTTGTCAAGGATCAGATGACTGTAGATGTGTGGGCTTGTCTTTGTCTTCTATTCTGTGCCACTGGTATGTGTCTGTTTTTATGTCAAATACAAAAATTATAACAGTCATTTCTTAGTATCATTAGTTTTCAGGTTTCCCAGATTGTCTTGTTTTTTGTTCTCCATAGTTTGCATCAGGTAAAAATAAGGTCATAGGCTATAATTAGATGATATATCTCTTAAGTTTCTTTTTAAAATTATTTTAAAAATTGGTATATAAAATTGTACATATTTATGGGATACCATCTGATTTTGATACATGTATACAATCTGTGATGATCAAATCAGGGTAATTAGCATAACTACCACCTTAAACATTAAGCATTTCTTTGTGTTGGGAACATTTAAACCCTCTCTTTGATTTTGGACATGGTAGCACACAAGGGTAATCCCAGCTACTCAGGAGGGTGAAGTTCCAACTCAGACTGGGGAACATATAAAAGACCCCCACCTCAAGATAAGAAATTCCTCTCTTTTAGCTGTTTTGAAATGGGGAGTAGACTGTTGTTAATTACATTCATGTCATTGTGCTGGAGCACACTAGAATTTATTCCTCCCCTTGACCTTTCCTCTTCTTTCTCCCCTTAAATCTTTTATAATCAGTGAGTTCATTTATCACTACTTCTTTTCTTGAAATTTTTTTGGTTGAAGAAATCAGGTGATTTTCCTATGAAGTTTATGTATTTAAATTTTTGCAGATTCCAACCCAAGTTCTCCTTTAACTACTTGATTACCCTGAGATACAGGTCCTCTGGTGAAGGCAGCTGTGTACTTTCTTCCTTTCTTTCTTCCTCCTTCTCTGCACTTTCTTCTTTTCCTTTTAATTTGCTTCAGTTTAGTGAGTTGCTTCCTTAGTATTCAAAAGTGACCTATGATTTTCTTTTTCAGTCTCATAAATTCATGGATTAAAATTGCTGGCTATTTTACTTTACTGCAATTATTTTTCAAATGGACCCAATTTTTGCCAATGGTTGTTTAAACTGGGTCCTGGGTCACTTGTGATGATGACCTTAGCAGTCTTTCATAGAGTTCTTGATTCCAGGCTTCTATTGTTTTATTGGTTTCCTGCTATAGACTTATATTTAGACATTTCTCCAAGGAGTCCTGAATCCTTTACATAGAAAATAGTATTTATTTCCCTCCCCACTATTTCCCCTCCATGCCTGCCATTCTCTTCCATCTACTGATCTTTCTATTATGTACTAATAGTTTTTTTTTAATTTAGTGGCTTATTGAGGAACATGAGATTCACTATGATATGTTCATATATGAACATAGGAAAGTTAAGAATTGAAATGTTATATTCCATACTTTCATAATTATATCATTGATTATTTTATTGTCATGGATATCTGGAAAGAACAGGGGGTGGGAGGAAGGGAGGAGAAGGGCAATACTTGGGAGTGAATTGGAACTAGTTATATGCTTTTATAATTATGTCACTGCACACTGTATTGTCATGTGTAACTAAAAAGAACAGGAGGATGGAGGAAGTGGAGAAGGGGATGTACTGAGGACTGAATTTGAAAAAGCTTTTATTCTAATGTCATGTATATCTAAAAAAGAACTAATAAAATGGGTGTAAGCAAGAAAATAAAAAAGAAAGAAAATAATATTTAGAGAGCTGGAGCGGTGGCCCAGTGGTAGAACACGTGCCTGCTATGTATGAAGACCCAATTTCGAACCCCAGCACCACATGTGCAACTAAATGTCCACAAAGCAAAAACCAGGTGAAAAAGAAATAAAAATCAACTCTCTCTTTCTCTCTTTATCACTCTCTCTTTTAAAAAAGAAAATAGTAGTTAGAGGCTATAATTTCAGTACTAGAGGTACTCCTTTCTACTATCTCTTTTCCATAGGCAAAGCTAGGAAATTTGATTTTTTTTCTAATTAAACTATATCATGACACTGCCAAACCATATTCAGGATTAGAGGTTTTTTATTTTACTTATGAGTTTTATATCCATTTCCTTTCTCCCATTCTTGACATAGCTCTCAAGAACACTAGCATAATTACTTTTTTGATTAATCATGTAATACATGTTTAATCAACATGTTTGAATCATGTAAACGGCATGATCACTACAAATAGTTTTTGTTTTCAATTTTTTCCCTGAAGGTATATCCTACTAGGAAGATATGGTTAAGTTATTGATTTTCATAGTCCACTTGGAATAACTATTTTCTCTGTCATTAATCATTTAGCATATGATTCATTCTGCTTTTATAGACTGCATTTTGTATTAGATTTTATTTTATAATTCTTCAAATATGTTTCCAATGTCAAAGTTGTAAACCAAGGTGATTAAGATATGTTTAACTTCATTTCTATCCTTCAACCCCATTCACTTCCTCTTCTTGTAAGAGCCAATTTTAAAAAATTTGTGGTTTGTTTTTTAGTTTTTCAAAATATAGGCAATGATGTAAATGTAATTACATTTTTTCTTACATATACCATAGCAAGTTTGCCTGCTTGTGTTCAATTTGCTTTTTTTCATTTTGTATTTTGTTGTGATGACCATTCTGTAGCAGTATATATAGATAATCCTAATTCCTTTTTATAGCTTTATAGTACTCCATATTTGATTTAACACATCCTCTACCAATGGGTGATATGGTTGTTTCAAGTCTTTTGCTATACAGCTAATGCTGTACTGAATTTCTGGGATTCTTTTCAGCCAAATTAAATGTGTATTTCTCCAGAAAGCATTGTTTTCTCCAGAGAAATTCTCCTCTCTCACATATTCAGGGGAGGCACACAGAATATAGGATGAGATAGAGGTGAGGGGAAGGGTACAGAAGGTGAGACAAGGTAAAGTAAGTAGGTCTAGACTGTAGCCTAGCTCTACTCAATATCACGTGGTCTTTGATGTCAAGTTGAGAAAGTCTGTTCTGCATTTCAGCATCAGTGGAGACCCGGGGGAAAGGTTGGAGGGTGGGAGTCAGATGCTTATGTGAGCATTCATAAGGTGAGTCAGAGGCTTTGGCTCAAGGACTCTGGCAAGGAACAGGTTTCCCGGGGTGAATGCCTCTCATAGCAGGCTCAGTATATGTAGCTTTTCTACCATTTATAATGTGATGTTTGTAATTTTTCTAAGGGAAAAAAATTATCAAGAGTGTTGGGGTAATCAGGGGAAACTGAGCACTTTGTCAGTTAAAGTGCCCTGAAATCAGTGCATGGAGCTGCCATGAACATGCTAATTTCATTTCAGCATTCAAATTACATAGATTATTACTCTCCACAGTCCACTTCATCTGGAAATTGCTGAATTTTCACTTTCTTTATATTATGAAATGGTCTCTTCTCCAATGTAGGAAAACATTTGAAATTTTACTTTATTATTCTCATCCCCATATTTTGGAATAGGTTTTTTTCATACTTTTAAACTAGTGCTATCTGTGATATTATGGACATATAATGTGTGCCTCAGATTCTTCTTTGAAATAAAAGCAAGTGAATAATTTTAGATTTGGGAATCCTAGTTTCTGTGAGCTTGGGCATCAGCTGTTTCCCATGGTCTTATGAGAACACTGAACAACTCAATATTCCTGTCATTCTGAGCAGATCAGTTGTACCCCAAAGCACTCTCAGGTTTAGTTAATGTTGGTATTTTCCTCAGGGTGGGGTCAAGAAATGCAGTATATATAAGCAGGAAATCAGATAAACCGCTTCTAAATATTATCTGGAATAAAAGACAGAGGTGATTTTGAAAAAGGATAAAATAAGAATTTCCCTAAAATTACTAAGATGAATTTTCAGTTATAACAATTTAGGAAGACTTACATGAGAATAGATAAACATATTGAAATTATTTCTTTTAGTTTATCTATGACATTTCCAGCACATTCTAGGCATAAGTAATATAATGGTGAATGAAATAGCCAAGGTTCCATCTCTCCTTGAGTTCACAAACTGCAGGAGGAGATAAGGAATCAATAAATAAGTAAATGTACACACATCAATAAGAAAACATTAAATTATGATTTTGTATTTATGGAGAAAACAAAATAGTGTGAATGAATAGAGAATATCTGAGTACCTGAGTGGCGTTTCTTTTTTCAGTTTTTATTAAGGAGTTGAGTTATTGTACAATCAGAAATGCATATAAAGCAACGTGTGTTAGGCCTATGATCTTAAACCAGAGTTACCTCCACATCGCCCACTCCCCTGTCTCTTGACTATTCTACATTTTGTCCTACAAACAATATTAATGCTTAGACTGTGAACTTTCTGAAATTGAATGATTGCACAAGTATTATTGGATTCTTAGGGGGGTAAGGAGTATGCTACATTGTTGACTGCCTCCCTAGATTCCCACCCCATTCTTCCTCCCTCTCCCCTCCCACCATGTCCCCTTTTTCTTCCCTCCCCCTACATATTTATGAGTGGCATTTCTTATTGGCGGATCAGAAGAAACTTTTAACGAAAGTGACTTTTAGAACAGAACCCAGAATGCTGAGACAAAACCATAAGATAATTTGTGGGAGGAGCAAAGCAGAAAGAGCAGTTTAGGTCAAAGCACTGAGGGCTAAGAAAATGTAATCAACCTAGGTGCCTGTCAATGAATGAAGGGATAAGGAAAATGTGCTACATATATTATGGAATATTATTTAGTAATAAAGAAGAATGAAATCCTGCCATTTGCAACAAAATGGATGGAACTGGAGGACATTATGCTAAGTGAAATAAATCAGACACAGAAGGTCAAGTACCATGGGTTCTTTTCATGTGTGGAAGATAGAAAAGAAAACAAACAAACAAACAAACAAACAGAAAAGCAAGCAACAACCTGAAAGTACAATAGTGATTACTAGAAATTGGGAAGTAATAAAGGGAGACTTAATTTGATCAATGAATGCTGTGGACAGGGTCAAGTACTTTTCATGTAAATTATTCTCTCCTAACCTTTAATCTTAACTTTTTGAATCTATGTACAAAAGTAAAGGAATTGAAATTTATCTTGATTAAAGTAATTTAACATTCGAGAATCTTCCCAAAATGAGTTATCAGAGGTGTGAATAAAGGTTTGAATGTAAATACATATACCATAATCTAAGGAGGGCACAGAAATAAGATCCTGCAACCATTGAAAGTTAAGCTTTTGCAGATTTTTGAAGGATAAGAGGAAATACTTGTTATATAATGCTAGGCATAAAAACAGGATTTTAAATGGCTAATGCAGTAGGTATTTTATGCAAAAATAATTTCAGGTTTATACAGCCAGCCACAGCTCATTTGCTCTAGCTTCTTCTCTTTTCCCCTCCATCTAGTAGGAAATGCGATCAACAGTTGACAAGACCGTAAACTGGAGGTGAGTTCATAGTTACTTTTTTATTTTCGTATTTTGTGAATGCTTTACAATGAGCATATATTATCTTTATGTACAGGAGAAGATAACTATTATCTTAAAAATAAAAGGCAAACTCTGAAACACAAGATTGTAGATTTTAAGTCATTTTACAACGGTCCTATGTCTGTTTCCTCTCTGCACCTGGCTCTTGTGGGCATTGCCTTGCAAAGGAAGATGAGAGGGAATTATTATTATTTAGAGAATCTAGGGATTCCAAATAGAGAAAAGGAATGGGTACGAGTGTGAGTTTGAGGAAGTGCTCTAGGGATGCTTAGTGCAAGACTGGCTGCCATATTGTCACTGCCATGTCAGTCCACTTTGAACACACGGGTAACCTCGCTTGCTGGCTTAGTTCATGCCACCTTATTGCATGACTTAAAACACTATCAGAGATTAATTGGGGATAACAATCTCCTACACATAAACATTAGTATACATATAAGAACGACAACTTCTGGGTAGATTAGATTTCTATTAAGTCATTTTTGTCCTATGATTTAGGACAAAAGTATTCAGATTTGAATGCATTTTAGAGAACACGAATTTTCTTCATGAAACGGAAAAGTTGGGCTTTTGGAAAATGGTGCTTATTGCTGAGTGATAGCTAGATCTGCTATCTAGGAGGACTTTGGGCAAACTAAACACTCTGGAAATTTTCTTAGCATATTAAAACTTGAGTTTCTTTCCTTGTACCATGGGAAAATATCTATCCATTGGATAAAATACCTACCCAATAATAAGAAAAGGCCTGGTACATTGCAGCACTAACTAAATAGCAGTAAAGGAGATGATGGTGTTGATGGTGTTGATGTTGGCTTAGAAGAGTAGTTTCAAGTGAATGGACAGGTGCTTAGCATCACTAGGCTACCTGAAAAGAAATGGAATTTTCTTCTTTCTCCTTCCAGCAGCTTGAGGTTTCTTGTAACTAAAATCTAGATACCAAGCAAAAATAATCAGTGTAAGAATTTCTCTCCTCTATCTGAGTTGGTGGCTGCCAGTGTAACAGAAACAAAATTTTCAAGTGTTGCTCATTTGCTAGCATACTTCAAAGTAAATTACTCAGTGGTACCCTAGTGGCCTGAAAAAAATTAATTTATCTTCAAAGCTTGTTTTCATCCAGGGAGTAGCTGAATCATCCAGGGAAAATCTAAGCTAATTACTAGGGAATTCAAGGAAATGGAAATGATGTTTTACAGTTAGGTTGCAACTGAGTAAGGAGGACATGATTGGGTTGTTTGTAAGGTTTGCCTGGTATACCTTATAATAATATAATAGAAACCCATACAGAATAGATAATAAAATTCAGTATAAAGTATTCTGCTTTTTTTAAAAGTGCTATAGATAAGCTAAAATTTACTACTTATGATCCTATGTAAACATCATTAAGGCTAGATTCTGTATTGCCCCAAATATATTTTAGTATCTCCTTCAAAATGAGAGCTGACTTTCATGACTCTCTTTTCATGGGTTTGTGCTCTGTCAGCAGATGTTAGCTGCAGAGGCATTAAGAGGAGAAAGTCAGTTTGATGTCAGCCTCTTTCTAATGCTTGCTGATGTAGAACACATTCCAGCTACAAGAGTTGGATGGCTAGAAGTAAACTGTATCACCCCCAAAAGTAAGTCGCCTTCTCCCTGTTTCCCCAAAGATGCCACACACCGAAGGGCAAACTGTGTCACACTCTTTCCCCACATCTGTGGCATCAGAGAGTGTCCAAGTGTAACCAGCCAAGGGTGAGGCTGTTTGCTTGTGATAATGAACAGCCATGTGGCTAGAGCTGTACGTGCCTGGGCATTCTGAGCTCAGGGCTGCATCTTCCTTGTATCAGCTACAACTGCCCAAATGTGGGGAACGACTCAAAAGTCACAGTACTTACCTAGTGCCAGGCCAGCTCTGACCCTAGGTATCCAACCTCCAAAATATCCAGTGACTTGAACAGGATGTATGGGTGGGGTGTGTAATAGAAAATACATGGTTAGATCCTCCCCTGTCTCTTCCTTAGTCATGGTTTCTTTCCTTGAGACTAGAAGGTAAAAGGATTGTTGAGGAACACTGAATAGTGGGCCAAAGAAAATTATAACGACAATCTTGGCTTCATAATCATTTGCATAGTTGAACTGGAATGACATATAAAAGTTCTGTGGGCCTGAGATTTCTTTTCAGTAACATTAGAGGGCTGGATGGGATGATGTCCAATTTTATTTCCTTTTCAAAAATGTAGTTTATCCCTGACATACCTCATGCTCAGAGAAGTGGGATATATTACACAGGGGATGGAAATCTATGCCCATAGGGAGATTTTATTCCTCCTGAGAGACTAAGTAATAAAAATAATAGAATAGATTTATATAGGTGGACATATTGGGTTAGGCATGCAGGGTACAGTGACAAGGGCATTCCTGGAAGGGGACTTAGCAAGAGCAAAGGTGAGTACATAGGATGAGCACTGTGGGTTTGACTTTCTGTCCCTGAATTCTTTGGACAGAATTTGATTTATGGGAAATCTGCTTTTCTGGGTCACACCTCATTTTTTTTCTCTCTGTCTTCAGGGTTCCCAGGCTCTAGATGAAAATGGTCCAAGAGCACAAATTCTGCCATGATCCACAGCAGCGCTTTGTTTACTTGTCTTCAGTGACATCCAGGTGAGGCATTCACAGGTAGAACATCTCTTCTCAGGGGCAGATAGAGCTTTCAGCATCCCTGGCTCCTGAGCTGGAAGTGCACCCATACTTTCCCACTGAAGGAAATCTACCAGAATGTAGGTGAACAGGCACGACATTGTTAGAGGCATTGGCTTTATTTACTCCATTAAAAAATGGTTTCTCTTGCAGACTTGGGTAATCAAAGCATGGTTAGTTAAGAATGATGATGAGTTTCATTTACTGAGTTGTAATATGGACCAGGCATTATGCCAAACAGTTTAGGAACTGTCATCTATAAACATCACAATAATCCCACCAAGTAAGAGCAACTAAATGCTAATCTCATCTAGGTGATGGCTGTGTATCAGGTGCTTTACATACATCAGCTTATTTATTTTTAGTAACAGCACTTTAAAATATTTACTATTGTGATCACCTTTTTACTGATGTGGAAACAGACTCTGAGACAGGGAGGATTTGTATAAATCTTTCCCTGACAAAAAGAAGCAGAGTTGGGATCTGAACTCAGTTTTTGTGACCCCGGAGATTGGAGTTATTAACCACACCAATCTGAATAAAAAAATTACCTGTGACATAAAGTAGGGCTGCTCCTTGTGGTTGAGAAATGGTGATGTGCCATTTTGTTTTCTGTGATTCTTTTTAAGTTGCACTGAATATAGTTAATTTTAATCAGGCAATTTTGGGAGAAAAAAAGATAACTGGTAATACTAGGACACTCATGCCTTGCTGAGCAATAGCATTTGCTGTTTGGTGTAATGACTAGAATAATGATATTTTCCATAACTATGTGGTGCATGTCTGGTCCACAGTTTATCTTGTGCAAAACACAGGTGATGTACACAGGTTTGCTGAGAGCTCTTAGGCTAATGTAAAATCACGAGAGGATTACTCCCTAGTGACCTCCCGGCTCCAACATCTGGTTAGGTGCCCTGGGCCACGTAGGCTGAATAATTACTATACTTTTGATTAAGCACGTTCATTCTAAATGGTGGTCACATGGATAGAATTAAGGATTTCAATACCTACTGATGCATGAATTTAGGGAGCACAAGGATCTGACCTGACAGGAACCAAGTATCCAGTCATATAATAAAGAAGTCACAGAATGGATTTTGGAGGAATAAAAGTGCTGCATTAATGCATATTGCTACTTACCTATGAATGGAGACACAATTTTCTACCTATCTACTTGCCTCAAACTTATGCCAAGTTGGGACGGAAGTGCCCTGCATATCTGGGTTAAGTATCAAAATCAAGAAATGAAGTGCTTATGCAGGGTTTGCACAGTTGGAAGTTCTGCTAGACACCGAGAAAATGGCAAAGAAGACATGAAGAGCTTCCTGGGGCTTTGGGCTTGTGGTGGGACCTCAGAAAGGCATGAGGGTACTCACAGCACATGCTGGCTGCTATGAAAGGAAGAGCATGGGGTGTTAGGGCAGCACTTACGGAAGTGAGGTGGGGTCAGGGAGGCTGGTCTCAGAAAGGAAAATCGAAGCTCGGTCTGAAACCTGAACAGGACTTAGCCATGCCAGAGGGAGCTGGGGTTGTATATTGGGCAGAGGGATGAGCTACTTGAAGGCCAGGAGAGACAAAAGTCTGATGTTGTCCTGGTGGCTGAGGTGGGTGGGTTAGAAAGAGAGAGAGGGAGAGAAGGAATAGCTAAGAAGACAAAACCAGAACTATGTAGCATCAGTTATGCAGTAGGTGAGATGGACATGAGGCAAGTGTAGGTGGCTTTGTAATTTTTCTAGGAATGGTGGGGTGTTATTCTAATGGGAATAGGAAGTCATTGAATGCTTTCTAGCAGGTACTCACCAAGCAAACTTCAGTTGGTGGTAGGAGAACATGGAAGTACTAATAGCTAGCCTCAGTAATCCAGGTCCAACATGAATCATCTTTCAGTGGGTTTCCTGGATTATCTACCTGTGCTAACTCTCCCCTCTGCAGTTGCAGAACCCTCTTGCTTAGGATGACACCTGAGCTCATGCAGGTTTCCCAGCACAGGGTCTGGCTAGTTCAAGTGATAAGAACACATCAAAAGTTAGACTGAGAGTGGTTCACATATGATCTGGGTACTTTCAACTCTGTCTATTGGTCACTGAGTTAGCAGTCTTACAAATGCATCCTCTTGTTCTTAACAGAGGAGAGATGAGAGTGTGGAATGGTTTAACACAATTCAGAATTCAACAAAGGACAATGAGTTGATGGTGTGTGGCCTGAGAAGGTTCATTTAAACCTCTGAGCCAGGAGTTGGGGAATTGTGTGTAAGTATAGTGATCTAGAGTGAAGAATGCTGGTCAAGCATGCTCACTTCTGGTCTGAGTGTCTCAGAATTAATTTATACACACCCAAGAACAGTGAAGTGGGTGTCATGCGTGCTATTAAATAAAGCAGTTTAATACTGACCTCAAGATAAGGGGGTGGATATTGTTCAGCATATAACTCTTCTTCTGACAGTATTTTATAACTTGGCCTTCTTGTTCCTTGATTGCTTTTTGTTATCTATGGACTGGTGTAACATTATCCAAGAATGTAGGGCCTTGCCTCCTTTATTAAGGAAGTACAAGCCACTGTTGCAGATTCTTGGAATGCCACAGTCCTGGTCTGAGCACACCAGAATCTCAAAGTGACTCTCAGCCTACCTTAAAATATTTTGAGGAAGGTCAGTAGATTGATTCAATTATAGAGAGGAATAAGGATAGTTGTCCTTACTCAACTTGGTTAGTTATAAATGATTTACCGCATATGTCTGTTCTACACAAAGCTATCTTTTAAGTGTGATGCAGGATTAGAGAGGAACCAGACAAAGATTTTAAACACTGGGGAGCCAGAAGGAGATAATGCAAGAGGGATGACCTGTGCTAAATGTGACTATGCTTTCCCTTTCCTTTCATCAGATAAGACCCAATAACTTGTGAGTGGCAAGTATCATGAAATACACTCAGCAACTTTCTAGGACAAAGGAAAATTTGGCTCAGGCTCTGATCCATATGCCAAGGAATAAGGTTTTGAGAAGTTCTTTTTTTTATTTATTTAGCAACAAAAGATGAAATATAGGTATGTCAATGATTCCACTTGTTGTATTCATAGACAACTCTATTTGCTTTTTCTGATTTTAAATGGATGCAGGCCACATAGTTAAATTGTATATTCAATAAAACTGAGGCTTGATTCCTCCTGTCATGGCTTGACAGTATCTTTAAACTTCAATGGACCAGAAAATACAATTGCACAATTATTGCTCTGACCGAGAGCAATAAAATTGATAGATGAAATGATATAGAATAGCTATGAAGACAAAGCCAGAAGCATACAGCGTCAGTGAATTCTACCTTTTACCAAAATTCAACTGCAAACAAATAACTTAAAAGGATCATATATGTGGATATTGATTTTTTTCCTCCAGGAAATATCCAAATTTTTAATTAGTGAAGACTTCATGCATTGTAGTAAACGTGTTATATACATTTCCTTGGATTTCTCTAGTGTTTCCACACTTTTCATAGTTCTCTCAAATGCATTTTTTTTTGTCAGCCTGGTCATAGCCCTGTGACAAGAATTAATTCCGTTTTAAAAATAAAAAGTGAGGCACAGAGTGATTAGATTAGTTTAGATGAGTGCTCATGGTCTCTGCAACTGGTGAGGATCAATATTTAAGTCAGAACCCAGTCTTCTGACTAGCAGGTGATTAAGAATATGGAACATGGATTAAGTCTCTTCCACTGCCAGCTACAAATTTGTTCAAAGTTTGTACCTCCTTCTCTGTTTCCTCATTTATAAAATGGGGTTAATTATAAATCTATTTCACAGCACCATGTGAGGATCCAGCAAGCTGTATGACTTAGTATTGTGCCTGTCATATAGGAAGCAGACAGAAATGGTTAGGTATCACTAATTCTTGGTCTGTATTACACACTACTGTGCTGTAGTCTCCATTATAAGTATGAAGGGTTGGAGAATTCAGCAAATCAAAAGGACAGTGAACCATCTTTGTCTTAGAATTGTGCTTGCATATGGCAGCAGGCAGCTCCCATTCTCTGGAACTGCTCTTCCCAGCAGGGATTGTTCTGGATGATCTTTTTCCTCTCCTGCTGGTGAAGGTTTGGCTTTTCACATATCTTACAGCCCAGCAGGCTATTGTGATTTTCCAAAGTTGGCCACATTCACCTTTGACCCTAGAGGAAAAATGAGAGCTAGATGTATCTGAGCATGCCTGAAAACCCGGCAGCCTGAGGCTCAAATTGTACTTTCTTTGCACTCCCACCACTTGCAGCTCCATCAGGCTGTTATTTAAAAGGCTTCACACATTTTCTGAGTGCAAGTTGGGACACTGGGGAGCACATGTGTTGCGTAGGAGGTAGATGAGTGGTTGCATATGCCCGTTTCCTTGCAGGTACCTGTAGTCAGTACAGATAGGCTAGAGATGTTGATTTTAACACATGACAAGGTGGGACAGATTTTCCCCAGGATCCTGCTTTCCTTAGGTTAGGTATCTTATGGCAGCAAGGTCAAGTTGTTCAGATATTGGCTAAGCTGATGTTGTACCCAGCATGTATTATGTCCAAATGTGAAAGTGAAGAAGGTGGAGGCAATGGTATGGATGGAGAGGAGAATCCATAACCTAAGAAGAAAAGTTGTCCAGTTTTGACTGCTCCCATTTTTTTGTTCAATCTCCCATCCATCCATCTATTCTTTCATTCAACATATATTTGCTGATGATGAGAACACAATAGTAATCAAATAGGTGATATAATATTTACTTTTAAGAGACTTTTTACCTAGTGCAAGAGGCAGACATTAAAACAAATTATATAGTATAACTATATATATATATGTGTGTGTGTGTGTGTGTGTGTGTGTGTGTGTGTGTGTATTGTTCCCACTTGTTAAATTCAACGATCCACAAAAAAGAACCCAAATTTCCATCATATGATGAATAGATGCCCATCCATACCGTGGAATACTATTGGGCAATAAAAATGAATGAAGAAACATAGATGAACCTTGAGAACATTATGTCAAGTGAAAGATGACAGACACAAAGGACCACATGCCATATGACTGTGTTCACTAGAAATGTCTGGAGTAGGCAAAAAAATAGAGACAGAAAGAAAATTAATGGTTGCCAGGGGCTACTATGGTTCCTCCAGTGGTTGGAGGAAATGAGGAATGACTGTTGATGAGTATGGGATTTCTTTTAGGGGTGATGAAATGTTTCAAAATACAATGTGCAATGGTTGTAGATTCCTGTGAATGTACTAAACACTATTGAATTGGGGCCTTTAAGTGGTTGAATTGAATGATATGTGAATTATATCTCAATAAAACTGTTATAGTTATAGAAAAAGCCTATGAGAACATACAAGGCAAGCAGGTCTATCTGCAGAGCCAGAGGAGGCTTCCTTGGGGAAGTGATGTCTGAGTGGAGACCTTCAGTCTAGAGCAAGAGCTGTTAAGAAGACGGGGCAAGAGTGTTCCCATCATAAGAGGTTCACTGGAGCACAGGAAGAGTAGACAGAAGGTCAGAGCTGCTGGAGCTTCAAGAGCAAGAAGAGTGATGCACAGTGGACTGGAAAGTCCATCAGGATGACCACTTACTGTTGGCAGACATACTTAAAGATGCAAGATGTTTACCACTTAATGTAATCTTCCGCATGGTCCTATGAGGCAAGATCAGCAATAGGCAGGGGAAGGTTATATAGAACTTTAAGATGTTCAAAATATTTTTCTTGGTCCTAGAAAAATTGAATGAATGAATAAGGACAGGGAAATATGTGACCATATTTGTATTTTAAAGATCCCTCTGGCTGTTTTGTAAAATAAAGCTATAACTGAAGAAGTCTCAAGCTTTTTTTTTTTTAAAGAGAGAAATTTTTTTTAAAAGAGAGAGGGACAGTGAGAGAGACAGAGAAAGAGAGAAACAACTTTATTTAGTTTTTCACATGGCCTTAGTTGTTCCAACACTTAGTTGTGTACGTGGTGCTGGGGTTTGAACCCGGGTCCTCGTGCCTGCCAGGCAAGCGACAAAACCACTGAGCCACCACTCCAGCCCCAGTCTCAAGCTTTATACCTTAGATTAGAAGACTAAAGAAGAGTCTTGTACAGATTAATTTCCTCCATCCATATTCTGTTCACTTTTGCAGGATAAATGAATGGACAGCCTAGGAGTAATGGAACTATTCAGAAAGGCTGGCACAGTGTCCTTCACATAATCTGAGAACTGTTCATCAAATGCATGAACCATAGCTCCTTTATTCAATCAATTTTAGATAAATTAGCTGCCTTCATTGGGACAGAGCATTAAGTCCCTCAGGTATCTCCCTTTTACATGTCAGGTTGATGAGAAAAGATTTACATCATTTGAATTTATTGATCTGGTACCAGGAAGTGGTAAAGTAGAGGAGTTTAGGGCTTGGGCATTGGACTCTGACACTGGAATTATAGAACAGACATTTCTCCTAAGCTAGGCCTGATGAGTCAACAGAAGAAAAGAGCTCCTGGGCTGGCTAGGTGATCACTGTAGCAGGGTTCCCTAACACTTCCCAACAGTCAGATTGAGAAGAGAGAAACAATTCAGAGCAATTCTATTGGGAATAGAATTTATATTCCATCCACAGTATATAGACCTAAGAAAGGAGACAGGTTCTTGAACAGGTTGCACCCTTTCTGGCATACCAAATAGGAAGAGCCATGGATGCTTTTTAGCACAGGGAATGACAAGAGTGAAGAAGGATTTGATGTTGTACAGTTGGTGGCAGTTATAAGAAAAAAAATACAATTAATTCATGTTAGAGAAAGTCCAGAGTAGAGACTTCTCATAGCTAAAATAATTATGATAATGATAGCTAACACTTACATAGATGCTATACTCTAAGTGTATTAATACAGCTAATTTTTTAAAAAACAAAACTGTGAATTAAGGATAAATCCATTTAGCAGATTAGGAATTCAAGGCACAAATATAATAAATAATGCACCAAACATACAGACATAAAAGCTATAACTGGGAGTTAAGCCTAGGAAATGAGGCTGAAATATTAATGGTTTCAAATAATTGTTATTTTTTTAAAATCAGAGTACACTTATGTAAAATCAATATAAAAAACTTTCCCCAGCCATTTAAATTCTATTCTGCCATCTTGATTTGCTTAGTCAGTAAACATTTATTGGAACCCAGCCTGTCTAAGGAATGGTTGGAATAGAGTGAACGAGAGAGAGAGAGAGAGAGAGATGGGAAATAAGAGGAACTAGGCCAGATTATGTAATGACTTGGACCTTTGTAAGCCTTAGTTTTCCTCTTAATAAAATGTGGGAAGTTTGGGGAGGATGTTTATCAGAGGAGTGATATGACTTGACTTACATTTTAAAATACTTTTCCTGGATGTTGTGTTTAAATAACTGGGGGTATTCAAGGACACGGATAGAAGCAGGGCACTTAGGAAGCTATCATGATAGTACCCGGAAGAGGTAAAGATGGTGGGTGGCAGAGGAGGGGATGAAATGTGGACAGATTATATCCAGGAAGATGTTTTGAAAGAAAGCCAATATGATTTACAGATGGATTGGCTCTGAGACCTGAGACAGAAGAATGAAAGTTTGCTAATTCTAAAAATTGGAACCTAAAGTGTGTTTTAATCAGCTTTTTTTGCCACTATGACTAAAGGACATGAGAAGAACAATTTTAGGAGCTAAGAGGTTTATTTAGGGGCTCATGGTTTCAGAGGTCCCAGTCCATGGAAGGCTGGCTCCTTTCTTCCAGGTTCAAGGTTAAGGCTGAGAAGCATGGTGTCAGGCATGGCTCCAGAGAGACAAGCAGCTCAAAGTGTCACATCAGGAAGCAGAGCAGAGAGAAACACCGTACCAGATACAGAATATAAACCCCGAAGGCACATCCCCAGTGACCCACCTCCTCCAGCCACATCCCACCAGCCTGCAGTTGCCACTTAATCCCTATGACAGGACTAACTCACTGACTGGGTTAAGGCTTTTTTAACCTAATCATTTCACCTCGGCCTTCCCGAATTGTCACATGTGAGCTTTTGGGGGACACCTCACATTCAAACCATAGCAAAGCACATCTCATTAGCACCAGGTCCTTCAGTGGTGGAGCTATACTTATTATTATAAAGCCTGTGAAATGTAGTTTTATTGTGTCTGAAAAAAATTATGCATTTTTCTTTTGATAAGGGAGTTGGCACAGACAGAGTGCAAGTTTGTGGAAGTGGGTTTTCTTAAAATATCCCATAGAAGTATGCTCTTTATATGAATATCCTCATTTGGGAAACTCTGCTCTTGGAGGTCTATTATGGGATGAATTGTGTTCCTTAGAAATGAAGGTAGAGAACTTCCAGCCAGCTGCACAACCCCTCTTCATGATAGAGGTTGGAAAACTTATATAGATGACAGGTATTTCTTCTGTGTGTTATTGATTGGCAGTTACAACTGTAAATGCACAGAACAATAGGCAGAAAATAACTTAAATAAGCATCTTCTAGAGCATTAACTGTTTTTTACAGTCTTAATCATTGTGAAGTGTACAGTTCACTAGTGTGCAGTATATTCACACTGCTGTGAAACAAATCTCTAGAGCTTTTTGCTTTGCATCTCTACAACTCAATGCCCATTAAAACATGTCTTGTTTTCCTCGAGTCCCCAGGCTCTGGGAACCATCAGTCCACTTCTTGTTCTAATGAATCTGGCTTCTTTATATCCCTCTTAAAAGTGGAATCTTGTGGTATTTGTCCTTTGGTGACTTGCTCTTTTCACTTAGCATATTGTACTCAAGGTAGCACGAGACAGGATTTCCTTCCTTATTAAGGCTGAAGAATATTCCAGGATACTTACAGGTACTACATTCTGTATATCTGTTCACCTGTTGGTGGACATTTGGGTCAGTTCCATCTCTTGGCTATTATGAATAGTGCTGCTATCAACATGTTGTAAAATCTTTTCAAAACCCCACTTTCATTTCTTTTGGATATAGACCTATTAGTGACAATACTGAATCATATGGCAGTTCAATTTGTTTTTGTTTTTTTTTTTTGGTTTTTGAGTAACCTCCATTCTAGTTCCCATAGAAACCAGCTGTATCAATCGTGCACAAGGTTCCAATTTTTCCACATCTTCACCAACACTTATAATAGTCTGTAACACATTATATTTTTTTCATTTATTTTTGATGAAACTATATTTTATTACTTCAGAAAATGTAGTATGACTTAAATTAATATTTTGTGAGGAACAATTCATGGCTGACATATTTAAATGTTCTCTAGTCCTCTAAATGTTTAATTTCAGAAGCTAAATGTTTTCCTGAACATTCTTCAGTAAATGAATAACTTGTTCTTTAGAACCAAAAAATAAATAAATAAATAAATAAACCCAAAAAAACAAAAAAAGAAAGAAAGAAAGAAATGAAGGTAGAGAGAATATATGGTGGAACAGGTGTCTCTCACAGCCCTCGGAAAGAATCAGCTCTGCCAACACCTTCATCACAGACTCCTAGCCTTCAAAACTGTGAGAACACTAAAATTCAATTGTATAAGCCACCCAATTTGGCTTATACAATAAGAAAACTAATAGAAGTTCTCTGAGAAAAGACTTTTGAGAGTAAAAATTGAGCAGTGATGGAGGGCTGAAGGAAGAACTGGGAGATGCTTATGACCAAAATGCTGACTAGTGCTGAACTGTCTACCTACTGCTGGGAGCTGTCAAGAGGGCACCAACACTATAGTACCTACTACTGTGTCAGCACACAGAAAATCCTTAATAAACATTTATTGCCTGGCAGAATGTCTAATGCACATGAATACCTAATATATAGTAGGTATTGAAAAGTACTACTTTCTTTCTTCCTTGACCTGGGCACTGAAAACCACTGAGACTCTATTAGTCAGCACTGTGTAATTATAACAAAATACCACAGAGAATCAATTTGTAAAGAGGAAAGGTTTATTTTGGCTCATGGTTTTGGAGGTTTCAATCCATGATCAATTGGGTTTTGCTTTGGACCACTCACAGGCAACATATCATGGTAGGAGCATGTGGAGGAACAAACCTACTTACCTCATGGCCCAGAAATAAAAAAGGAGTGAGGAAGAGACTGGATTCCCATGATCTCCTTCAAGCACTTGCCTCCAATAACCTGAAGACCTTCCACTAGATCCCACCTCTTAAAGTTTCCACCATTTCCCAACAGCACCAAGTGGGACCAAGCTTTAACACATGGACTTTTAGGGGATATTAGGTTTTTGAAATCTTCCAGAGGAAACCAAATACTGATGTCAGCCCAGTCAGAGCTTGCTGTTGCCAAGAGAGCCTGAAGTCTTCTCTTACACCACAGCACTATATCAAGATGCTAAAATCTGGCATGATATCAGTAGCAATTAGGAAGTCAAAAGCCAAGCCTCTATCTTCATGGACCATAATAATGAGAAGAAAAGAAAAAATATAGAACTGGAAAGTAAAAATCTTAGCAACATAATTATAGTCCTTTAAAAATCGTAATTAAGGGCTGGATCTACTTAGACGTGCTGTTAAAAACAGTTTAAATTGAAAACTTCTGCTGCAGAGCCAGGTTTTCTCATGACCTCCAATCAATTAGTACATTTCTTCTTTATTAGCTCATCTATAAAAATTAGATGAACATTTTGGCAACTAGTATTTGTTTGCCTTGTCTCTAAGTTATTTTTGAACTTCTTTTTATCAAGTTTCATTGCTTAGGCACAAACTATTCTTGACAGTTTTTCAGTCTGTGTTTTTCATCACTCGATGGTTTATAATTAGTGAAGATGCTACTTGATGTTCTGGGTGATGATGTAATTGATAATCTTTGTAAAATCTTTACAGTATTTCCTTATAGCTGCATTAAGGAAGCATGCAAATGGAAAAGTTCCAAATAGCTGTAGACCAGAAGGAGCAGACTGCCATGTTTCTTTATGATAGCAGCAATAAAATATATGCCAATTCTGGTGGGCTGAATAAATCTTTGCTCTGAAATGGAGGTGGGTGGTAGACATAGTGCTAACAGCCTGCCCCAGGTTTTCCCAGTGACCTGATGCCTCGCCTTTGAGAATGATATTGTGCTATGCACACAATGATTGGCTACCCACATTGTTCATAAATAAAAGCAGCTGGCTGCAAGAAAAGTCTAAGTAGCTGAGGCTTCATCATTATTTATGAGGCAGGCCAGGGAGAAGAAGAAGGCTTTAAAAGTGCAATCGCAAATGCCATCCTTCCCCTGAGAAATGGCTGACTGTGGGGGATCTTAAGAGAAAAGAAAACAGAATCACAGTCATTGTCATGTTATCAGCTTCTTAATCTTGTAGATAATATGGAAATCATCATCATGATGCAGGCCTTGTGAGTTCCCACAGGAGCCAGCTTATCTATCACGATTGGGAGTCTATTTGTTCGGTTGGTTTAGAGAAAAGGCTTCTTACTGAGTTCCAGTCATTGAAAACAGGCATGGATAGCCTGATTTTGACTAATAGTTCTTCCTTTATCTTAATTCCACTGATAGGGATGATCCGGTAACAGATGATCGCGGGCCTGCGGTAGACTCTACCATCTGCTGGGGGCCTGGGTGTCCAGGCTGTGTGCTCCACGTGGCGGCTTCTCGGTGGCCGGTTCTCACGCTCCTCCAGGGCCTGAGTGATTTGATTGAAGGGGCTGGCATCCATGCATGCATGGTTCAACCCTTCCTGCACTTCTCTGGGGAAGACCTCTGCCAACAGCAGGCGTCCATTCCGTGCACCTCCTTTCTGCTGTAAAACCACAGGAGCAGATCTCCAGGGAGAAAAGAAAGCCCAGTACTGCCCAGAAGGATCAATAGCAATGACTGGGTAAGTTTCTGTAAATGAAGGGTGAAGCATCAGTGAGCCCATTCATTTCAAAACCTTAGTAATTTTCCCAATATCAGGTTCATTAATAATAAAGCTGAAATTTTAGCTTTCCTTGCCTTGACTCCTGTGAGTTTTCTCTCAAATGGCTCTGAATTTTGGTTGAAGAAACAAGGAGATGTTACTAATTGTTATTTATTGTCATTATTACTAAAACTCCAACATCATATATGAAAGTGATATATTTGCTTTGGTTATAGGAGATAGCATAGAAAAATATCTTTTATTTATTGATAGCATTTATTATATATAGCACATGTGTATTATAGAAATTAAGTAACATAGATAAGCAAAATAAATAGAAAAATATACCTAAACATAATCTCACCACTCAGATATTTTTGGTACAAATTAGACACACACACACCCCATCTCTCTCTCTCTCTCTCTCTCTCTCTCTCTGTCTTTTGGTACAGGGGATTTAACCCAGAGGTTCTTTACCACTGAGCCACATCCCCAGCCCTTTTTATTTTTTATTTTCAGGCAGGACCTGCCAAGTTGCGTAGGGCCTCACTAATTTGCTGAGGTTGGCCTTGAACTTACATTCCCCCTACTTCAGCTTCCTGAGTTGCTGGGATTACAGGTGTGCACCATGGACCTGGCAAGATTACTCTCCTTTTGGTAACCTCCTTTCTTTCTTTCTCTCCTTTCTGTACTATTTCCTTTTTCTTCCTCTTCTCTTTTCATTTTGTGCTGTGTTTATTGTGTACACAGCAAAGTATAGAATGGCAAAATGCTGGTGTTTGCATCTCAGTCCATCAGCCAGATGGAGTTGGAAGATGTGGTTTACCTGGCAAGAAATAAGTGAGGTAGGTAAAAATGTTTGGTGGTTTATAAAACATGAAGAACATATCAGTCATACGGTTCTCTGTATCCTGTAGTCTCTTGCCTCATATTTCTCTTTGGTTGACTCAGGTTTGGTGTGAGAGCTGGGGCTATTTGGAAGTTGCTTTCAACATTGCCAGAATATTTCTGAGAGACTTGGGGGTGTATAGCAGAAGTCTGTTGCTTTTGTTTCCAACTTTCAGTCATCTTTCTTTTTGCAACACTATCCTGATTCCAGACAGATGAACAATCTGTTCTTTAAGTATGGCTTCAAATGCAGTTGACTGTCCTCCAAAACTCTAGAGTGGCCATGTACTCGCACCTGTGCATTCATGCCATTATGTTTCTCTGGAAACAGGAGTTGATATGTGACCTTTTAAAGCTGATGAGACTGGAGAACTGCTTGTGTAGGCTGACCCTGTTGGCATGGAGGCCTGAGCTTCTGTCAGCCATCTTGCCACTGGGAGAAGCCTGGGAATGAAGCAGATGAATGAGCAGAGTTGAGGATGACATCATTGGAATCCTGTATCCAGGCACAGATTTATTCCTGGAGTTTGCATTTAAGTGTCCCAATAAATTTCTATTTTTGCTTGAACCATTTGTCTTTTACAACCAAAAAGATCCTAACAAGGTCTGCATGAGATGAAGAGTTGATTTACCTGCCAGTTGACTAGAAGGGATCAAGATATTTGGTCTGTAGTTAGCTGTGTTACTTATTTAGCAATTGTCTGCAATACATGTGAGGTTAAACATACCTTTTCTCAAGGGTGAGCTTTTGAGATTTACAATTGAATTGGATGAAAATATAATATTTAGCTATTCAAGCTGGCAGCCAGGACACTTGGTTTGATGTAGGAAACGATGCCAATGTCAGAATTAATATAATGGTGCCATGTCAAAACATAACAGAGCAAATCACCTGGAAGGCCAATTCAGTCATTCAGGCCTTATCGCCACTGGTAAGTGGAGCATCGAGCCACCTGCCTTCCTTTGCCAGACACAGGTTTGGGCTTAACTGAGCTGCCAAATAATTTAAGATCAGAAAATAGCTTTGGGACATCAGTCTTGTTTAATGGCAAAAACCTTCTTGTAATGTCTTTTTAAGAGGTAAGGGAAGCACCTTGAAGCTTTCAGGTGTGGAGGATAAAGAAGATGAAAGCTTATTTGGGAGGAAGCTATGAGTTTAAATTGGTCAAGGGTACCTTTGCTTGTTTATTTCTTCTATCAATTTGAATATTTATTAAATGTATTTTAAGATCTGGGTACTGTTTAACAGTCTATAGAGATGTATCTTTGCTCACATGAAGTCCAGGAGGGAAGCAGACAATGAACATAAATAGTAACAACCTATAGCTAAAATTTTAACAAGGTTCTGAGTTAAAGGGAAGAGATCTGTCACTCCCATGGCTTAGATTTGGGGCTGAGCAGAAGCCAGTCTTGCAATGAATACAGGACAAGGATCCAGACCAGAAAGAAGAGCACCTGCAAAGGCCAGCGAGATAAGAGCAAGGGACATTCAGGGGCCTGAGAGAAAAGCAGGGTGGTCGTAGCATAGTTACAGGACAGCATGGTATGAGAGGAAATTGCAAGAAAGCCAGGTGCCAATCAGTCGGTTATGCAAAGACCACAGAAGGAGTGTGGACTTCACTAAGGACAGCGGGAAGTCCCTGGATGTTTGCTGATGCTTCACACGTTGTGGGTGCACGCAGGTAAAATGTGTAATTTTTGGAGGCAGTTCAAACCACTTTAAAAGTTTTTGTTCTTTAAAATTTTCTATTTAAAAAACTGTTGCTTATAGTTGAGATCTAGACTTTGAATTTGTAATTGTTTCCAAAATGAATCTTTTTAAAAACTAAAGAAAAAGTCCTTTTTTAAAGTAACAATTGCATATATTTAAGGTGTACAACATGATATTTGATATAATTAAGTATGCAATAATGAAATGATTATTACAGTGAAACAAGTTATATCTGTTTCCTCACACAGTTGTTTATTTGGTAAAGCACTTAAAACCTACATTTAGTAAATTTCCGGTATGCACTACAGAGTTATTAACTGTATTCATAATGCTGTACATTATATTTCTAGGTTTATTCATCCTGCAAAACTGCAAATTTGTACTCTTGGACCAAATTCTCCCCACTTCCCATACCTCCCTGCCCTAATAGCCACCAATTTTCTGCTTATATGCATTTGAATTTTAGATTTCACATCTAAGTGAGATTATGCAACATTTTTCTTTCTGTGTCTGGCATGTTTCACTTACATTTCCAAATCAGTCTATAGTGACAGTGTAGGCAAAGGCACTAGACTAAGATCCCAGGTATTTGCTTTGACCTAGATTCTGCCATGGGCTGTTCAATCATAAACAAGCTTTTACCTCTCTCTAGTCCTCCGTTCCTCACCTACAAACTTAAGTGTTTGAATTGGATATTGTATTTCCAATGAAGTTTATTGGAAGAAGAAGAAGAAAGAAAAAAACAAACAAAACCCATTTCAAAATGGTTTATTCAGAAATGATTGTGTTTTTCTACCTGAACAATCCAAGAACAATGACTCTATATATGTATGGATCCAGGAGCTCAGGTGAAGTTACGAGGCATCTAATTCTCCATCTCTTGGCTCTGTATTGACTTTGTTCTATCAGAGGACCTTTGCATGCATTTCCTAACTAGCATCACTTCTAGAGTTAGAAATCCTTGTGCAGGGGCTAAAGCAGTGGCTGGGCAGTTACAGCACTTGCCTGGCATGCGTAAGTACGTGGGTTCGAATCCTAGCACCACATATGCAATGAAGTGTTGGAGCAAAAATTAAATAAAAATTAAATAAAGTTGATTCTCTCTCTCTCCACTGTCCCTCTCTCTTAAAAAAAAAAGAAATCCTTATGCAGAAAGGTATTTTCCTCCTAAAGAGTATTATCAAAAGCGCATTGACTTGGGGGCACGTGTTCATGAACCTGTGGCCAGAGAAGAGGCAATAAGATCAACGGCCAAACTTAGGTCATGTGTCCACTTGGAGTGAGTCTGAACAACATAAAGCAATGACAGGGAAGGTGTAGCTTCTCACTCAAGAAAAGTGGAGAAACGGAGTAGAGATTATGGATAGGCAAACAAGACACATGCACGAATGCTCTTTTTGGCCTTAACAGTTCCGTGAATCCTGCAACAGTTTCCGTCTTTGAAATATCTTCCTAATTGAAATTAGCCATTGACTTCACCAAAATCTTCCTGATCTGAAACACCAGGATTATATGTTTACCTTTTGTAAATTTAAGGTGTCATAACAAACCCCTCCATTTTTTGCTCTGTTTATCTAAACTCAGCACACACTTAAGCTATCTCCTATGATTCTTTCTCAAGATCTGTTAAACTTTGAGGACATTTGAAGAGTTTTGTGTTGATGCTCCCATTGTCTTCCTGCCTGGAAAACTTTCTAGAATCAAAATTAGTTTCCTTGCTTATATTTTTCAGAATGAATTGCTAGGAAAAATTACAATAGGCTTATTATTCAGCACTGTTCTGGAGTTATTTTGTGCTGGTCAGCTTTGTGTTACAGTGGCAAATACCTGAATCAATCAGTTTACAAAGACAAGATTTATCTTAACTCACAGTTTTGCAAGTTTCAGTTGATGAATGTGCGTGAAGATGGAGAGCGCATGGTGGAGCCAGCTGCTCAACTCAGATGGCAAAGAGAAGGAAAGGAAAGAGGCTGGAGTCCCACAATTCCCTTTGAGGGCACACATTAGTGACCTAAGGCCTCCCACTAGGCAACACCTCTTAAGGGTTCCACTACCTTCTGATGGTGGCTCTGGCCAGGGAGCAAGGCGTTTAGCATGTTGGCCTTTGGGGGACATCCCAGATCCATCCAAACTATAGCAATTTTATTTTCTTTCTTTCTTTTTTTTTTTTTTTAAGAGAGAGAGAGGGGCAGTGAGAGAGAGACAATCAATTTTATTTAGTTTTTCATGTGGCTTTCATTGCTCCAAAACTTTGTTGTGTATGTGGTGCTGGGGTTCGAACCCCCATCCTTGCATATGCCAGGCAAGCACCATACCTGCCAAGCCATTGCTCCAGCTCCAGCAATTTAGTTTTAACAGAACTTGAAAATTCTTTAAAAAACAAAGAACAGTAACAACAAAATGAACCGTGTTTTCCCTACTATAGTACCCTTTTCCAGAGAATGTGAAGATAGCCCTTTAACATATTCCATCTTTCCTGCCTTTGTCTGTTATTCCCACCAGCCAAAATGTTACTTTTTTTTAAAGCTCTTAAGTTTCTATGAAATATTTGACACCCTAGTCGAATTTTCTGATTTCCACTTAGTACAAGCCTTTTTTTTTTGGTCTGATCCATTATTGCTTACTTGATGTGCATAACTCTTTATTTATTTTTTGAATATGATATAATTCTGCTGTAGTTTGGTCTGGAATGTCCCCCAAAGGCTCACATGCTAGGCCCGTATGTTAAAGGCGTGGTCTTCAGCGTGGCACTATTGGAAGTGGTGTAAACTTTTAAGCAGTGGGGCCTGCTGGGAGGTTTGAGGTCCTTGGTGGAGTACTCTTGATGAGTAGCATGGGATGCTTGGCCACAAGTTTAATAGCCTTTTCTCCGTCAGGTGATGCTGCTCTGATGTGCTACTTCCTGACAGGCTCAAAAGGAATGGAGCTACTTGATCCTGAACTGAAACTTCAAAACTGTGAGCCAAAATGAATCCTTCCTCTTTATAAATTGATTATGTTGGGTATGTGCAACAGTAACTGAAAATTGTCCACACAAATTCACATACCATGTTTTCCCTTTGAAAACATACAATTCAGTGTTTTCAGTATACTTGCAAGGGTACACAATCATTGCCCCTATATAATTCCAGAACATTGTCATCACCCTAGAAAGAAAATCTGTACCCATTAGCAATCATTTTCTGTTTGACCCTCAGAAGTGTTTGAATTTTGTCTTTGAAGTTAGCACCTTCAAGGCAGTGGCTGAGACATACGCTTTTTTGTGTGTCTCCCATAGAGGTCTAGCTCTATTCTGGGTTCATGAAACACACTAATAGAAATGTATTGAACTGAAATTTCATTATGTTGATCGTCGTTTAATTCAAGTCAGGACTAAGGCCATGTGGCACAGTGGAAAGAGTACTGACCGTCGAGTCTGTTTTTGGTCTTCTTTCTGCTCTGTCACTAGCTGTGCCGTAGGTAACTCACTACCTCTTTTTAGGCCTACCAAATTTTCATACTCTGTAAATGAGGGGCATGGATCAGTGATTTCAGGGGTTCCTTTCACTTACAACTGGCACCAGGCACTGTTGATATTGAGGTCAAGACTGGCTTGAGGTGTAAGATAATCCACTGAATGAAAACAGCAGCTTTCCTTCCATTTTCATTGAGGTTTATGGAATATATGAAATAATAATGCTCCTCTAAAGGGCTTGTCTGTGGTCAGGCTTTGTCATATCTAGACTCTATTGAACCAAGGTGGTGTGTACCAACACAGGAAATACTAATGTGATGTTCTTGGTCAAAGTCTCAATTTTAGCTTTAGGTTTTTTTTTTCTTTTGGAGTTTATATCTGTTTGCATTCAGGAGTTTCTCTCTAGAAATTATGAACCAAAATACCATTTAGAAGTAATGGCACAGAAAGAAAAATACACAGATTGTGCATGGTTCTTTATTCATAACTTGGAGCCCCATTTGCACCTAACAAACATTTGTGCCCATATAATTGTAATCATCCTTCAGCTTACCAAGGGCCCAGAGTCTTCAAGAACATCTTAGGGGGGAAAAAAGTGAACCAACCCTTTTTTCCCATGTTTCCCAAATGAGGTTCAACGTCATGGAAATGAGGTCAGAATGGTAAATAGACAGCTGCTCTGCATTTCTCCTTCCAGGGAGATGATGGTCAAAGATACCTTACTTCTGGTTAACAGATCCTTCCCAAATGGGTTGTAAACAAGAGTGTAGTGAAGCCCCAGCTGCATGGGGAATGAAGAGAGGCATTTGGAGCAGCCATTAGATATGTTGAACATACATATTTTTGATTCTGTGTTCTCATCTCCTCGCAGTGTCTTTCTTTCACAACATGAAGCCATTGATTGAATGAAGTTAGAATAACATTTGACATAGCTAACCAAAATAGATAGCAAAGGGACTGGTTGCTAAGAGCAGCTCCGCTGGGTTCCCTGGCTGACAGCCTGTATTAACATGCGGGCCTTTGCAGAAATAAGTGCTTAGTTATTGGTGGCTGGTTGTTTAAGACTGCTATTGCCTCTCAGGTAATAGTGAGTCAACAGCACGTGTAATATGAAGTAGGAATTGATTAGCATCACCCATGATAAGCCTCCATAGAAGGGTGTAAGTGGCTCCAAAGCAATGAACTATTCAAATATGCATTCATGCTTTATAAGAAAAAAACTGTATTCAACAATCATTATTGAACACCTACCATGTGTTGGGAGTGTGGTTGGTTCTATGGATATATTAAGCCATAGTTCCTATTTTCATGGAGAAAGAGACAGAGGTAGAGACAGATATTGATTGAAAGAAGAACTGTGGGACACACTAGTGTCTGTCTTCTGTCCTGTAAAGCTTTTTGGCTTTGTTTCCCCAAGAAACTAATACTCAGTTTTCTCTCCTTGACAAGTGATCTGTACTGACAGCCTGCTTCTGTATTGGTGATGCAGAATTGGGGAACATGCAAAAGGTAGACAAACCAGGAGAAGCAAAGACTTAGGATAGGAAAGACAAGAGGCTGTCTTTCTGGGTACCCACACTAGAGCCAAAGGAGTTTTGCAAAAAAATGTGAAGGGAGAGGGGCATTGGGAGAGGCATGGGCGGGAATGAAGTGGACACAAGTGGAAGAGGATTTTATGAATTATACCCCTCCACCAGTTCCTATGGTGGAACCTAATATCCAGTGTAATAGTGTTAAGAGGTTGGAGATTTAGGGGTGAGTGCCCTTATAAAACAGATGGAAGTGGGCTGCCTTGCCTCTTCCATATGGGAACACAGACACATGGGACCATTTATGAAGTAGGGTCATCTTCATCAGACACTGTATCTGCTGCCACCTGGGCCTGGGACTTCTCAACCTCCAGGGCTATGAGCAATGTTTCTGTTGTTTATAAGTTAATGTGGCTAAGGTCATTTGTTAAACTGCTCCAAAACGACTGCGAATTTAGTTTGTCACCCATGGTTTTCAGGAAAAATTTATTTTGACTAAAAAAGGTAAAATTATTTATTATGAAAAATTTAAACACCACCAAAGATGACACAAGGAAAATAGAAGCTTCCCAAACCTGATCCATTCCCTCAAGTCATATGGCAACCCTCTTATTCCAGAGGAATCACCATCAATACTAGTGTCCTTGCTGATCATATATACATACATTTTAATATTATATAAATATTAATAGTATATATATAAAACATGATTGTTTTAAAAAAAGATTGTATTATGTGTTTTTATGTTCTATGATCTTTTAAAGTTAATAGAACAACAGTATGTTTTTCAGGTCAGTACACATCTTTCTTTTATTTTAAATCAGCACTATGTAATTTCACTTACTGGAGATACTAAAGTTTATGAAACTATGTATTGATGGATATTTATTGCAATATTACAAAGCACATTGTTTTACATATTTCTTTTTTGTGCAAACATTTTTGTAGAATAGATTTTTAGAAGTTGGTTTGGTGGGTCCTAAGGAATATGCTTTAATTTGTCCCACAGACTTTACTAAATCACACTTGAAAATTGTGTCGTGTTTCTCTACCAAGGAGTTTGAGAATGAATGTTTTTCATACCCTTATTACCTCCATCTTTAGAGTCCAGTATTACAATATCACTAATGAATTCATCTATAAATACTCAAATTCTTCAGTTTAAAATTTTTGATAGGCACAATAATCTTGCAAAGTCAAATTCACTACTTTATGGGAGAGCTACTTTTATGGGTATGCCCCCAAGATATTCCTTGGAAATGGGAGTATTAAAATTAAAGCTTCTGACTCTCAGAAATGCTTCTAAAAGCCAACTCTAAAGGTGCCTGGAGATCTATGAGTGGCACATAAGTCGAGTTCACTTTATCTGTCAGCATTTCTTAGGACAAAATATAACTTTAGAGTTATCAGCTTCATTCAACAGCTTTCATTAGGGGATTTTTAGTCTCCTCATAGGAGACATTTAGCTAATAAGAAGATTATCTGTGCACATACATGTATCTGTCAAATCAGTGGTAATGTACCATTTGGTGTGTAGATATAAAATCAACAGAAAAGCTCCATATTCCCTTCCTTTCACTGTAATATCTCAGCTCCATAAAATCCCTTTTATGATTAATTAATGAGTGAAGAATTACTTAGTTCCATAGTACGTACTTACAAATATACTATCTTATTATTTAACCTTTAAATAACTATGTGAGCCATGTATTAATATTCCCTAATATTAAAGCCAGAACCCAAATGTCAGAGAGTTTAAATAACACACAGCTAGATTGTGGAAGAACAATCACGTTATTTACTCAGAGTGTCTTAGATGTTTCAGCAAGTCATATATGGTTTCAAATAATTTCACAAGTCACATTATTAGAAACAATATCCATCTGATACCATATTATTGATATCTATGACTTACTCCTCGTTAAATAATTTCACTTTCTAATTTGTTAAAGGACATCCGATTCCATTGTATAGAAAGCTTACCCACCTTACTTTGATGCTCACTGATTTGTCTGTGTTTTGATTCCATGATGTGGCTAACACAGTGCAAGAACCAACCCCATTAGCAATTCATTTTAATCACTAATCTCATAAAGAATTCCTATAATATAGCGGTTGAAAGTGTAGAGAGATACCTCTTGCTTGTTGACTTCAGGTAAGCCTCAGGTTTTTCATTTGTAAAATTGGTATAATGAGGGCTGGAGCAGTGGCTCAGCAGTGGAGTGCTTGCCTGGCATGTGTGAGGACTCCAGTTTGATCCCCAGCGCCACATACACATCTAAGTGGAGGAAAATTTAAAAAACCAGATGAAAAAAAAATGAACTCTTTCTTTCTCTATCTTATTGGCTTTAAAAAAATGGTTTAGTGATAATCTTGCTTATCTCATTGAATTACTTTGGACTTAAAGTTAAATAATGTATTAAGATGTTTAGATGGTACCTGAGACATATGAAGTATAAATTAAGAGTCACCTCTTCTGTCGCTCTTCCTGTTTCTCATCTTCTTTCACCTGCAGCGTCTCCCCTGCATGGTTTGTCTGGCTTCTTGATAACTTCATGCTCGTTCAATTCCTCATCTGGAATGTGTCTCAGAATTCCTCCTTTGGATCCTGACTCAGGTTGCTTGTCATGTGGTTTGTCATCTGCTTGTCATCAGATTACTGTTTTTTCTTGAGTTGACTGATGATTTGGGTCTATATCTAATCAAGACTCACCTAGCTGCAGCTTTCTAGCATCTCAGCCAGCTTCACATCAGAAGTCCATATGGCTGCCTGACTTCTCCAACTTCTATGTTCCTATCTGGTCACTGACTTGGGCAAAACTATGCTTTGGTCAATAAAAAGTTTGATTCTCATGTGTGCTGTTTCTGATTTTCTTTTCATACCAATTCTGGTCGTTCAACAAATATTTCAGAAAACCTACTATATGTCAGAAATAGTGCTAGGTGTTGGTGATACATCAATGGGAAAATTAGACATAAAACTTAACAGCCATCAGATAACCAGAAAAATCACTCTAAGTTATGATTATGATAAACATTTTAAAGAAGATTCACATGGTGTTATGAGAGTCTATATTACAGGACTGGTTTCCCAGAGGGAATGATGCCTGAGATGAGGTCAGAGGATGGGTGAGAATTAACAGGAAAAAATGAGGGAAGAGTGTTGTAGGCTGATACAGGAGTGGTGAGAAGGAGCATAGGAAGTGTTATTTACCCAAAGATGACCAGTGAGGGTTGAGCAGAGACCAAAAGAATACAAGGTGCAAGAGGAGGGTCAGGTCAGATGACACCAATTCAGGCCTCATAGACCAAGTTAAAAGGATTTTGATCTTTACACCACGTGAAATGCAAAACCACAGGATGGTAGTAGCTATTGCAGGATGGCAGTGGGATATGATCAGATTTTCAGATCCATTCTCTGTGGACAGGACAAAGAGTGGGTTATGGGTAAACCAGTTAGAATATGCCTGATATAGTCTTCTTGGTAACTTTGACTAAGGTAGCGGTTATAGAAATAATAAATGGATGTTTTTGAGAGATATCAGAGATGAAATTAGCAATTTTGGGTGATGTTGTATATGATAGATGAAGGAATGGGACAACTTCAAGTTCCTGGTTTGCAGGGCTGGCCAAAGGTGATTCTCTTTACTGAGATGGGGAAGGAGGCAATTGCATGTACTGGATCTGTTCATTTTGAAATGAATTACCCCAAATATGATTACTATAATTTCCAAGTGGAAGCAGAAACTCACTCAAAATAGCCTGAGTAAAAGTTTTTATGAAGGTTTTAGGGACTCTCATGGTGCTGAAGCAGGAGGGTCTTAAGGAAATTAGAAAATTATGAGAACTAATAACTTTTTTTTCCTGGCTCTCAAGGCCCTTTCTTTAGTCTCTACCTCTTTCTTAAAGTCTCCACCCTTCTGTTTTACTTGATACTTCCGTGAGTTCTCTTTGCGTGTGGATCACTAAGGCCAACACTCAAAATTTTATGTTAATGGATCAGCTTCAGTATTCAGCATTAACAGTCTACAATTTTTGTACCCTATTTCAAATTACTGATAAAAATGGAAAGGGAAATGTTGGTTGGCTGCCCAGAGTGTGTCCCTGCTCTAATCAGGTGGTCTGTTTTTAAATTATTGCCCTCCCAAGTCTAGGAGTTGTGAACAGGGAAGACAATAGTTTCCAAACCTAATAAAACTACTTCAGAGAAAGAAAAACAGCATACTTATTGGTATTATTCAGAATGAATAGCAAATAACGGGCATTTAGTAGATGGTCAATAAACACCATCCTTGTTGAGTCACTGATGATGTTTCAATATCTTCAAAATGCTGACATACATCCGAATCCTACATAAAAAATTTTAAAATTCATAGTCCAAGTTTATATTCAGAGAAATAGATCTGTAGATCTGAAGAAGACCCCAGGAGTATTTCTGAAAAAGGACCTGCCATAAAGTTGATGGAAATGGTCTGTAGATAATACTTTGCTGGTCACTGTTCTAATGTACAAAATTACATTTGGAAATCACTACTGTGAATTCTGTACAATGAGCTCCTCTTGGATCTTGGAGCTCTATCTCTCCATGTATATAATGGGCTGCAAAAGTATTTCTTTTTTAAAATTCAAAGGTAAATTTGAAGGTTAATAAGATACTTTTGCAAATAAGCTTTGACCTCTCCTTCCTTGAGCCATAAATATGAAAGGTGGTGTTAATATATATCTAGACAGTTTCCATGTTGCTGAATTATATCAAATTCTTAGCATTCACTGTTTCCTGATGATGACCCAAGAATGAATAAGACCTCATCAGTGTTTTATTGTCTGCTTTCAGGAACTGGAAATGTAACTCTTAAATCATTGTTCCTTGTCCTGAGTAAAGTTCTTACAAGGGGAATACAGAAAAGTTCTTGGAAAGTCAAACAGAATGTTGTCTGTAATTGCCTTGCTTTTCAAAAACATTTCTTATAAAAGATCCTTTTTGAAGAGTTCCAGCTAACAAGACAGCCCCATTACACACATTGTTTAGTTACAGCAGAGTCTGACTCTAGGGTCAATGGAATTTCAAAGCAAGGGAAGCCTGGGAGTGTTGCCAACCTGCTCCTTGCAAGTGTGAGTCCGTCAACCAGGTTCCAGGTCTCACTTTCCTCCTTGCCCTTGCTCACTGCAGTCTCGATGCTGGTCCTGTCATGTCCTCTATTTTCTGCAAGCATCCCCTCGTGTGGCCCCTAGGCTACATACTTACTCATTCAAACTGGAAAAAGAAAGAGAGAGAGAGAGAGAGGGAGAGATAGAGAATGTGTGTTTGCGTGTGTGTGTGCAAGTGTGTGTCTGCCACTTCCTAGCAGTCAATGAGTTCTGTCTATTTGGAACCAATTTAGTTCGAGCCTATTCCTAGAAGTCATCTGTAGTTTGAGGGTGTGATTACACTGATCAGATAGCCCTCTGTCACACTCAGCCGGAAGGTCTAATATGGCAGCAGTTTTTCTCAAACAAATGGACTCTGCAGGGTGAAAGGATAAACTATTAATGAAAGCCTGGTACCAAAAGTTGATACCAAGCAGAGAGAAATTTGTTAATGGATGAACAAAACCAGGAGAATGACCCATGAATTCTCTCTATGATAATGATATGATAGTGGATAAAGAGACAGAGGCAACAAGAGATCTGAGGCTGTTGCCATGCCTTCCAAGAAAAACTCATGACTCAGTTGCACAGAGGAGTAGGGCACACAACGTAATATACTGCGTTTCTGTCTCATTCTGATCCTTAAGAAAGGAGATGCGCTGGATATTCTGTATCAGAGGAAACAGGCTGACCTACATCCTAGGCATCAATGAACTCTCCGGGGTCAGGGTGGGCTTGGCCAAGAGGGAGATCAGGAGGCAAGAGGAGGGAGATCTTGGGGTGTTAATCCCAGGCTGCCTCCCTGCCGAGGTGTGGGCTGGCTGCATCCCTGCCTGGTGGGCAGCCTCTCACACACCCACTCCCTCCAGATTCTACCTTCACCTTCCTCCCTTTACCTTCTTGGGTCTTGGTGATGGTGCTGTTGCTGGGATTCTGCATTGCCAATTTCTCGGAATTCTGCCCACATTTTTATAATGATCCTTTTTCTTAAACTCATCTCAAATTACCCAGTTGGAGTATGCCATCTGTTTTCTGCCAAGACCCTTACTGATACAGTGGGTAATTGTTTCTCTTCTAACATATTTTCAATAACTGCAGTAACACTTTTCCAATATAGAATAATTATGGTACCAGCTGAAGGTGAGTTTTCTTTAATTGGAAGAGAGCAAAACTCACCCCCCCCACCATCCACTTGGATCATTTGTGATTCCATGGCCATGTCAAGGGATTCTCAACCTCCAGACAAAACACTGATCAGGAGGGACACAGTGTTTTTTTTTTTTTTTTTTTTTTGTGGATAAATAGCACAAGCCATTTTTATTGTTGTTGTTGTTGAAGAAAAAATCTTAGAAGCAATGGATATTACATTTTGAACATTTATAGAAATCAAAACTATTGATTGACCACCTAGAAAAACATGTGGATTAATAATCTTAAAGATATGCATATATTCTTGAACCAAA
>PVKS010006573.1:27606-77804 GCA_004027875.1 Aplodontia rufa | reverse complement strand
GAAGGTAAATGGATGGCTATGGAAGAGATCATGATGAGTAAACTCAGCTTAACCCAGAGATCTAAGGGTCGATTGTCTCCACTCATCTGTGGAGGTGGGGACTAGACCCTGGACAATGAGAAAGTTGGTCTAGTAGCATGAGTTAAATCCAGATAAGATGTAATGCTTTACAATCTAATACTTTTTTTAGAGTTATAGTGGGAAGGGGAAGAGAGGGATAAGGGAGGGTAATTGGGGGGGCACTCATGGGGATAAATGCAATATCCAGAATATATACACATTTTATATTATTTTGTTAAATTCTTGTAAGGTTGCTCAAAAATAAAATAAAAAAAATCATAAAAAAGTGATGTCATATTGACAAAATAGAATGATGTAGTTTGATGTATTTAAAAAGTATTATCATTTAATACATCCAAAAATAAAAAAAATATTTTTGTACTAGGTATTTGAGAAACTTCTTCAACCTGATAAAGATCACCTTCACAAATCCTATAGTTAAAATCACACATGGTAAAACAGTGCATGCTTCCCCTCCAATATCACAAACAAGGCAGATACTCACTTTTACCAGCTCTACTCAGTATTGGCCTGGAGTTTTTATAGAATTGTAATAAGGCAAGAAAAAAAATTAAATAGAAACATTTAAAGAAAAATTCACATGCCTGTAATCTGTCACTTCGCAGGCTAAGGAAAGAGAATTCCATATTCAAGTTTGGCCTGGGAAACTTAGTGAGACACTGGTTCAAAATAAAATAAAAGGACTGGGGCTCTGTTGTTTAGTAGTAGAGCCCTTGCCTAACATGCATGAGGCACTACAGTCAAACCCAAGTACAGACAAAAAAAAAAAAAAAAAAAAAAAAAAAAAAAAAAAAAAAAAAAAAAAAAAAAAAAAAAAAACAATAAAAAGGGCAGGATGCCTCTTTCTGTGAATTTCAAGATGTTTTATGTAAAACATCTAAGGCATTTCCATTTAATAAATGAATAATAAAGTATGGTTATTCTACTTAACATATATTTTTATCAAATACTGGAAAAATTTGCAAGTACTTAGTTTTAAAAAGTATTAGAAAACTTAAAGTATATTCAAGACTGTGCTGAACAACTAAAAAATTTGCTGATAGAAATTAAAGAAAATGTAATTGGAAAAATCCACCCTATTTTTGAATTGGAAGACTTTATTATTAATAAGTCAATTCTCACAAAATTAACATAATTAATGAAAAAGTCTGCTATTACAAGTACAGAAAACTTTTTTCTTTAGAAATTAAAAGGAATATAATATCATACAGAAATGAAAAGAATCTATAATTTCCAAAATATCATAAAACAACAAAGTTTGAGGACTTGCATCATCTTAATTCAAGACTTACTAACGAGCTTTATTGAATTAGTGTGCTGCCAGCAAAGGATAAACAGAAGTACTAATGGTACACAACAGAGTCTAGAGAGTTCAGAAGCAGACACACACACACACACACACACACACACATAGTTGCTTGATTTTTAAGAACATTGTCAGAGCAATCCACTGGAGAGAGGAATACCCTTTCAACAAATGAAAACCACCAGATCTCAGTGTAGAAAACAATGCTATTTGAGTACTAACTCACTATGTACACAAAAAGTAATATGAGATTGATCATAAACCTAAATAAGAAAGCTAAAATCATTAGGCTCTTGAGAAAAAAAATTACAGAAGAATACCTTGAAATCAGAGGAAAGACAAATATTGTTTATATAAGAAAAGAATAAAATAGAAAGGAAAATGGAGTTAGAGATCAAAATCAATAGTCTCTTCTTAACAAAAATTAGACTACTCAAATAGACTGAAATAAAATATTTGGAAAATACATATCTGGCAAAGAACAGATATCCAGGGCACTTAAATAATTTTTATAAGTCTATAATAAAATACAAACAACCCAAATTAAAATAGCAAACATTTCAATAGATATTTCATAGAGGTACATATGTGATAGGCCAGTGAACACATGAAAATCACCCAATAATAATGTCATTAGAGACATGAGATGCAACCATAAGATGCTATTACACAACCACATGAAAGAATGCTGTTGAAGGGACATCAGTAATAAATGTTAATGAGTATGTGTATATAGAAATTAGTTCTCATGCATTATTGAAGAATTACATAGGAAAAAGTTCTAACACTTTTTAATATAACCACATGCATATCTGCCCTATAAGCATTTAGTCCTACTCATAGGTTTTTACTCAAAGAAATGAAACGTATGTGTTTGAAGAAATTTTTATAACAATGTTGACAGCATCTGTGTTCATAAAGGTCAAAAACAAGACACATCTTAGTTATCAACAAATGGAGAATGGTATATTCAATCAATATGTAATAAAAAGAAAGAAACTGCTAGTACATGCAACAGCAACGGTAAATCACAATAAGTTAAGTGAAAGAAGTCTTACAAAAGAGTTTACAATACAAAATAACATTCTTCTGAATTCTACAAATGACAAACTAATGTGTATTGAAAAAAATCTGAAAGCTGATTGCCGTAGCAGAGTGGTATGAATGAATTTTCTGTGGTAATAGTAGTGCCCTTTAACTTGTTAGAGATTTGGGTAAATAGGCTATGTGCATTTATCACTATTCAATTAAATGCATATTATAATATTTTTACATTGAACTTTATGCAGATTTTTATCTTAAAAGAACTATAAATAAAAATATTTTTAAATTATATACACACTAAAGTATTTGGGCAAAGATGTGCTGATGCCTATAAATTACTGTGAAAAGCAAAAAAAGCGTATCGGTGTAATGAATGGATGGTTGTGTAGACCAGCTAATGCAAGATATAATAAAATAAACATTGAATAATAGCAATTAACATGTGGTAATGGTGGGTACATGAGTTGTCACTGTAAAATTCTTTTATTTTGGGTACACATAAACCTATTATAACAAAATGTTGGAGAAAACTATAAATTTATCATAGATAACACATAGCAACCTACCAAAAACATGGAAAAATTTTTCCCTTCCATAACAATATTCTTTAGCAGGATTTTGAGGTACTGGTCCATTCACTTTCTACATTTCTCATTCGTTATTTAGTGCATTACACTTTATCTTCTTTCTCATGTCGTTTCATTGAAACTGCCTTCTCTAAAAAACTCTTTGCTAAAAGCAAGGATTATGGATTTTTACTTAAACTACTTGATGCATTTACTATAAAAAAACTTACTTCCTCCAGGATCCCATGATATCATGTTCACTGGGTTTGCCTCTTTCGTCTCCACTCCTCATCTCATCTTTGACCCTCTTTGTTTAAAAACAGTCCAAATCGAGTGTGATTAGCAGTATTGCTTTCTTCTTATTTCTCAAATTGCCCTTGGGTACTTGTTCTCACATAACATTAGTGGTACTACACATCTCAAGCTGAATTTTAAACTCAGAGCTTTTCAGAAAGCAAAACCAAATTTCCAATTGCCTCCTGGGTATCTACACTGAATTTTTTCATACGTATCTCCATCTAAATGTGTACAAAGTAGTTCTTCCCTAAATCTCTGCTTCTATTTTTCCTATATCATAGAATAATTATCATCTTTACCAGTCTAGGCAAATTCTAAACTAAGTATAACTCTCATCCCTCCTTACACATTCCCAAGTATCATCAATCGCTGAATTTAATTTTTTTCTTTCATATGTTACAGTTCTATTTTCCTCTAATAATATCATCTATGAGTCAAATAAATTTTTTTCCTTTCTTCTATATAATTCAGTCTTCTACTGGTATCACTATTTCTGAACTTCTCATTCTCCCATCCAATCTCAGTACTGAAGCTAATGAAATCATTCTAAAATGAAAATCTCATTTCATCATTATACCCTTGAAAAATGTGTAGCTTTATCCCATTTCTCTCAGGATTAACTCTTACTTCTCATCCAAAATATAAGACTTACTATTATCTTCTACCCATTGACATTTGTAGTGTGATTTCTCCTACCTTACCATTATGGTAGGTTAAGATTGCCACCCTCCATCTCTAGAAAATGTCAATATGTTAAATTCTAAGGCAAATAGGACTTTTCAGAGGTGATTAAGTTTATGGGTCTACAAATGAGGAAACTGCACTGCATTATCTGGATGGGTACAATTTGATATTATGAGCCCTTCAAAGCAGAGATTCATATTTTTTTCTGAAGATAGAGAGATGAGGCAGAAAAGAAAGCAAGACAAATGGAAGAGCCTGACCTTTTTGTTCTAGTCAGGTTTTTTTTCATTTTTTAAAATTTATTTTGATTAGTGCATTGTGGTTTTACATAATGTTGGGATTAGTTGTCACATATTCCTAGATGCACACAATTCTGCAACAGAATTTGTTCAATATCCCCCACCCCACACACATCCCTCTAGTGAGCTTTTTTACTGCTGCATCTAAACAACCTGACAAGAACAATTTTGGAGGAAAAGTTTTTTGGGAAAATCAGTTTCAGAGCTCTCAGTCCATCAATAGCAGGCTCCATTCCTTGGGGTTTTAGGTGAGGCAGAACATCATGGCAAAGGAATGCGGCAGAAGGAAGTGGCTCACATGATGACCAGGAAATAGAAAGTTTCACTTGCTAGATACAAAGGCTTCCCTAATGACCCTCCTTGTCCAACTGCACCTACTTACCTTCAGGTACCACCGTTCATCCCTATGGTGGAATTAAGTCAATGATTAAGACTCTCATAGCCCAATCACTTCACCTCCAAACCTCCTTGCATTGTCTCACACATGAGCTTTCAGGGGACACCCCGGACCCAAACCATAGCACTATTGTTTGTGGCCTTGAAGGGAGAATGGGGCTTTGATTCACATTATGCAAGCAGTATTAGCCAGCAAAGAAATGTACCCTTCAGGTCTGACGTACCCTTCAGTTCTCAGGTTACTTCGGTACAATCTCAGGGAACTGATATCTGCCAACAAATTACTTGCGCCTCGAGGCTAATTCTCAAAGAAGTCTCTAATAAGGAGAGTGCTGCCATCTTGATTTTAACCCCTTGGGAATTACATTAACTTCCGACCTACAGGACCAACAGAGGATACATTTCCATTGTTTTAAGTTACCACGATTGTAACATTAGTTAGTTCAGCAATAGAGAAGCAACACATTGAACTTGAACTGCAAGCTTCAGCATTTCAAGAAACGGCTCTTTCCCTTTGTCCTCAGAGATTCTCATATGTTCTTTCTCTGGCTGGAACACGCTGCTCTCCTTTATCTTATCTCCATTCTTTTCAGAGGTGTTTTCTACTGATATTTAAAGTCTCATTTTAATCTCTCATGTTTGACAGAGTTATTTCATCCTCTACGAACCCTTCTAAGACCTGGGCTTTCCTCCGCCACAGCACCTGTCACACAGTATTAAGCTTTCCATGTTCCTGCCTGTCTTCTGCGCTTCCTGAGGCTCCTTGAGACAGGACTTGTGGATCATTTATCATTTTCCCTCTCTCATCCATCATAATTCCTGGCATAATGTAGGCTTTTACTGAATACTTTTTAAATGAATGAATAAAAGTTACCACAAACTAAGTAAATTAAGTCCATTTGTTTAGACAACTACTATTGAAAAATTTCATGTATGCTTTGACTTACTACAGTCAATCACTTTGATCCAACAGAAAATAAGGTGAACTGTTCGTATAGAACACGCTTCCATTACTCTGTCTATCAAATTTCTAGCCAAAGATTGCCAATCTCAGGACTGCTATTGTTTGCAATTAACATACTTTTAGTATTTGAAATTCCTTGGGTATTTGGTTTGTCTATGACACTATTGCTAACATTATCATTAACAGCCTGCGTCAACTGACTTACTGTTTTGCTTTTCAAAGATCTAGCTATTTTCAAATATTTTTTGTATCGGAATGACTTGTCATTTATAATAAAAAAGTGGAAAGAAAAGCCCCACTATACGGGAGTGAAATACTGAATAACAGTGCTTGGAATTACCTGGATAAAAATAGATCTGTTTTGGAACACTAATATTTTCTGTGTTAACTGCACTGCATTGAACTCTAGCATCATGAAGCAGTCAAATAAATTCAAAGAAACATCTTGAAATAGGTAAGTAATTGGGAAGATTATTATGGGACTTATTTGTTTCAAGTGACTTTTGAACTTAGTTTCCATTATTTCTACAAAAGAAGAGATAGAGTGAGGAATGGGAGAAGTAATAATTTATGTACAAAATACATAATATTTAGAATCCCACAGTCACCTCTATATTGCATTCATATTTATCCAACAAATGTTATAAAATGATATTGAGTCTCTCCATACAATGCAATAATTAGAAAGGATATCCAATAATTATATACCAAACATCCAGATGTGTCCTTGCCCAAAGGTCAGGACTGAATATGGTATTATGAATCTCATTTCCATTAATAGAAAGTTTTACCCGTATGTATAAGTTTTAGAGGAATGGAATTAATAACTTTTATTAAATTCTCAGAAGATAAAGGTGGAAGCTGAAGGTATGCTACCTGACTTCACCTTTCCCTCATTAGAATGGCTATGATTTTAAAAATGCTGGAAAGAATGTGGAGAAAAAAGAAACTCTAGTATGTTGTGGGTGTGAATGCAAATCAGTACAACCATTGTGGAGAACATTATTGAGGTTCCTCAAAAAACTAAAATTAGATTGAACATGTAACCATCCACTTCTGGTTCTGGATATATATCAGAGGAAGTAAAACCAGCATACCAAAGAGATACCTGCATGCTTATGTTTATCCCAGCAATATTCACAATAGAGATAGAATCAAGATGTGTAATCAACCTAGATGTTCATAAATGGGCATATTAATAAAGAAAATGTAGATATACATAATGGAATACTATTAAGCCATAAAAAATAAAATGTTGCCATTTGCAGCAAAATGGATGGAATTGGAGGACAATAAGTGAAATAAGTCAGATACAAATATAGAAAGACAGGTATTGCATGTTCTGTCTCGAATGTAGAAAGATAAGTAGTTGATCTGAATGTAGAAGGTTGGGAAGTAGGGGGAGGATGGTAAAAGACAGGCTAGATTTGATCAGCACATGCTATATGTTATACATAATTTGAAATATCATACTGAACTCCATTAGCATACATGACTGGTACCTGTTAATCAAAATTAAAGTAATAGATATATACTGAAAAACTGAACTCATCAAAACAGGTTAGTAATGTCATAAAGACATACTGACCACTGGGACAGAATGGAAACCCCAGAAATCAAAATATGTATTTGTAAGTCGACTTTTGACAAGAATGCATGATGGGGAAAGGACAATCTCTTCAATAAATGGTGTTGAGAAAACACAGATATCCAGATGCAGAAAAACAAAATTGGACCTCTGTGTCATACCATATACAAAAATTAACCCATATTAGAATTAAGTATAATAGCTGAAAATGTAGAATGACTAGAAGAAAAAAAAGGAGACACACTACAATACTGGTCTGGCAAAGGATTTTTTTTAACACAACCCCAAAAGAGCAGGCAAAATAAAAAAAAAAAAGCAAAAATAGAAAAATGGGATGTTATGAAAGTACAAATTTTCCACACAGCAAAGGAAATTAACAAAGTGAAAAAATAATCCATAGAATGAAAGAAAATATTTGCAATCCAAATATCTGGTGAAGTATTCATAACTCAGTAGCAAAAATCCAGTGGGGGGAAAATGGGTATAGTATCTAGACAGAGGTTTCTCAAAAGATGTGTAGCTGGGTGCAATGTCATGTGCCTATATCCCAGGTACCCAGGAGACTAAGGCAGGAGTATCCTAAAATTCCTGGCTGGGCAAGTCAGTGAGACCCTGTCTAAAAATAAAATAAAAAGTACTAGGGGTGCCGTTCAATAGTATAGCACTTGCTTACATATGCTTGGCTCTACGTTCAATTCTCAGTATTGAAAAAAAAAAGTAAAGTAAAAAAGAGTGAAAAAAGAAAAAAAAATAGGGCTGGAGCAGTAGCTCATCAGTTTCAGCATTTGCTTTGCATGAGCAGGGACATGAGTTCAAACCCCAGCACCATATACACAATGAAGTAAGTGTTGGAGCAACAGAGCTAAATGAAAAACTAAGTAAAATTGATTCACTCTCTCTTTTTCTCTCTCATTGTCCCTCTCTTAAAAAAATAAAATTAAAAATGTTCAGCATCAGTAATCTTTAAAGAAATGCAAATTAAAACCACAATGAGATAACTAAATCTACCTCACACCTGTTAGAATGCATTTAATCAAGAAGATGAAAGATAAGTGGCAAAGATATGGACAAAAAGGGAACCCTTATACACTGTTGGTGGGAATATACACCCAAAGGAACTGAAATAATTTTCAGGCACAAAAACTAAAAACTGTATGATCTCACTCACATATGAAATCTAAAAATGTGAACTCATCAAAGTAGAGTGTAGAATAATGATTACCAGAGACTGGATGGTGGAAAAGCAGGAATGCAGAGTTTGGAATCAAAGCCTATAAAGTTTCAGTTACACAGAAGGAATAAACCATGAAATTTTTTCATAGTAGGTGACAGTAGCCAATAATAATTTATGTTTCAAGATAACAGAGTAAATTTAAAGGGTTCCACCACAAAATCAATACATAACATGTTAAATATAGATTGATTTAATCATCCCACATTGTATGCATATATCTAGCATTCATATTATACCCCACAATGTGCACAATTATGATTTGTTAATAAAAATAATACAAAAATAAAATAAGCATACCTTCAATTCTATCTAAATGTCCTCTATAATATCTCAATTCTAAACTGAAAATGTAGTTCTTCTAGAATGGGAAGGATAACTTAAAATTCTACACATCTTCTTATCCCTTTATCAGATTATTATTATGATCACACTCTTACTGGGTACTATTTATTGATTGTGTAATAGATTCCAAGACCCATATAGATCACTTTCATGTCATTTCTCAACAACCCTGGGCAATTATTATTCCTGTTTTCAAAGAGAAGGAAACAGAAGGCTTAAAGGGAGTTATTAATTTTTATCTTAACAAAAATAGGGGTTGAGATGCAGACATTAGTAGAATGATTGCCTACTATGTGTGAGAACTTGGGTTCAAACCCAAGCAGTGAAAAAATAGAAAGAAGAAAAAGACAAGAAGTGGGGAGAGAAGACAAAGATTCACGTCTACATATGATTTCACGGCAGGAACTGTTTTTCTCAAGAATTCTTTAGCTTGTTAAACAGGAGATTCCAGGAATATCAAGGGAAGTTGACTAATTAGATTAGACTTCTAGCCGTAACCTAGATTTCTATGTAACTTAGTAAGCTGATGGAATATTTATTTATATAACTTAATAGGAGAAATAATAAAATTTAGCTTCTATCAATTTTAAAATACAGGACTACAGACTCCAAAAGGTTTCTTCAAAGATGTGAATGATGATGGGACTGTAATTGGTCAGCACTGACATGTATACTATTCTGGAGAGCATTCTTTTATAACATTTTATCAGTACTTCATTGTACATAATAGTAGGATTAATTGTGATATATATCTACATTCATGTAAGAAAATTTGGTCAATTTCATTTCTAAGTGCCTCTCTTATTCCTCTTCTTCTCCTCCTCCCTGATTCCCATCCTCTAATCTTAATCTACTGGTTTCCATTCTATTTTCAAAAGATACTTTTATATTTGTTTATCTTTCCTTTTTTCTCTCTGGTTTTCATATATGATAAAAAATATAAACCTTGATTTTCCGAATCTGGCTTATTTCATTTAACATAATTTTCTCGGGTTCCATCTATTTCCCAGCAAATGACATAATTTCATTGTTTTATCCATTCATCTGTTGATGGTGACCAAGGCTGACTGCATAACCTGCGTTCTGTGAATAACACTGCTATATACTCAGGTGTGCATGTATCTCTACTGTATGCTGACGTTGCTTCTTTTGGATAGATATGAGGAGTGATATATTTAGGTCATAAGGTGATTCCCTTCTTAGTCTTTTGAGGAGCCTCCATACTGATTTCCAGTGGTTTTTTATTTTACAATCCCACCAATAGTGTGCAAATGTTCCTTTTCCTTTTCCCTTCCTTCTCTCCAGCATTTATTCTCATTTGTATTCTTTGATGATTGCATTCTAATTGGAGTGGAATGAAATTGCAATGTAGTTTCGATGTGCATTTCCCTGATTACTAAAGAATTTGAACATTTTTTCATATATTTGTTGGCCAAAATTTGTATTTTTTCCTTTTGATAAATGTGTATTTAACTCATTTGCCTAATTATTCATTGGGCTTTTTCATTTTTGGTGTTTTTAAAAATATATTCTACATATTAATTTTTTATCAAAACAGTAGTTTGCAAAGATTTTCTCCCATTCTATAAGTTTTCTCGTCATGTTCTTGTTTATTTGTTGTGTACTACTGAAGATAATCAAATGCTGTTTCTGAAACACTGGTCAAGAACACTATGTGTGTACAATAGTTTTCTGAGACACAAGTTATGAAGCTGTAAAATATTGAACCCTATATGTGGGATGAAGTGGAGGTAATGGGTAACAATTGCTTTTAAAGAAAATAAAGCAGTAAATTAGCTAGTAAACATGAATTGCAAATGTGTCTACTATCTCTGTTTAGTTTTAAAATAGTTTTCTTGGATTCCAGGACGGATCCCTTGAAAATGGTGGCATCTTGAAATTACACACTATTCACAATTCTTCACTGCTGAAAGAGTTCACCTAGAAAATGTGCAGTCAGGAGAAAATATCTTCTGGATTGGAATTATAGATGAAAGAAAGCCAGATACCTCAACGAATTTGGCAATTCAAAGGTAGATGAAGTCAGCTTGAAGAAGAGAACAAAATTTTGACAATCAGGATATTTCTCAAAAGGAAGACATGGCTTCCCAGGAGGGAGAAAGTTCATCATAGAAATATACCTTGAAGAGAGTAAACTAGATATAAATTTCCAGATTTTCTTAATTAAACTGGATGTGAACAAGATAATTAGAGAAAAAGAAATATTATATTCTTAACTTAGACTAAGTAAAGTATAGCACATTTTAGAGAAATGCAGTTTTTACTTTATTGAAAAAATAAACTCTAGGTGCAAAACTCAAAAGAAAACCTGCAATCAATAAACCACTAAAATTGTATAAATCATACATCAGAATGTATGACTGAAAAACAAAGAAGCATAAAAATCAGAAAGAATAGAGACTATAGAATGTAAAATTGTTTTACACATTAATAATTTGAAACATCTTAAAGACAAAGAAAAGATTGATGAAACAATCCAAACTATACAACAAATGCAAAAGACCTCAGAAAGGGTAACTCTCTCAAGAAATAAAAGTTAGGGTGCTGGAGTGGTGGCTCAGTGGTTACAGTACTTTGCCTAGCATGTGCAAGTATATGAGTTCAAACCCCAGCACCACGTACACAACCTAAGTGTCCGAGGAATGAAAATCACCTGAAAAACTAAATAAAAATTACTTCTCTCTTTCTTTCTCTCTCACACTGTCCCATTTTTCTTAAAAAAAAAAAGAAAAGAAAAAGAAAAGAAAAGAAAAAAAAGCTAGGCCAGGCACAGTGCACATGCATGTCATGCATGTAATCCCAGTGACTCTGGAAACTGAAGCAAGAGAATATTAAGTTGGAGTCCAGTCTCAGCAACTTAGGCCCTAAGCAACTTAGTGGGACCTTGTCACAAAATAAAAAATAAAAAAGCTTGGGAATGTTATCTTGGTGGTTAGGAACCCCTATGTTCAATCCCTGGTTACCCCCCCACCAAAAAAAGGTAAGCAGATATACCAGGCAAAAAATGTGAAATCAATATATTTAATACATAAACCCAAATACATTAAATGAGATAATAAGCAAGTTTATTCAATGCAATTTTATTCTAAAATGTATAATTGTAAGAGATATCTAAACAGAATGTTAATTTGTTCTTACTTGCTGATGACATGATCTTATATAGAGAAAATCCTAAAGACCTCATTAAAGAAAGAAAAATAAATAAATTCCTGCTAGAACTAATAAAGCATTTCAGTCAATGTGCTAGATATAAAATCAACATACAAAAAATCTGTAGTGTTTCTATACAAACCAGCTGAAATAGAAATTAAGAAAACAATAGCTGTATTTACAATAGCTACAGAAAACCGAGATACTTAAGAATAAGTCAAGCCATATATGCCAAGTTAATAATACGTAAGAATGACAGAAATATGAAGAGAAATTGTCCAGATGCAATAATGAGGAGCTATAGACATGCATTGTGTGGTAAGATAGCCACTGCTTTCGTGTGAATATTTAATTTAAAATTGAAGTTAATTAAAATTAAATAAAATATACAATTCAGTTACTCTTGTCCTGGTCACATCTGAAGTACTCAGCTTCATACCACTAGTGACTTCCAGGCAGGAAAGTGCAGAAGCACACGTCCATCATTCAACAAGCTTCTATTGGACAGCACTGCCAGAAATATTTTTCTCTTTCTGGATATATCATGCAGGGAAAAAAGCAAACATAATACAAAAGAAGTTCCTCAATTATTGTCATGAGATATATTGAAAGCTCCAACAATACTGGCACTGGTGACACAACTCTTAAAGAAGACATGTCATCCTGGATGATTTGAAATGCCAGATATAAAAATATATCCTAAAATGGTTAATTCATTACAATTTCAGTGCCATACAAAATTATTTTTAAAGCCATAAATCTTGTAAAATATAAATAAAATTTTAAATGTAGAAAAGCTACTGGTGACATTATTTTACCATCATGTAATAAAATAAAACTACTAGAGATTTGAAAGTGTAAAATTGTATTTAAAATTCTAACAATAATGAAACAAATATTACAAAATACTTAGAAAATAATTTTTCACAGCATCCAACCTAGAACAAATCCCTCATGGTCTCTGCTAGAGGGCATTGACAATTTATATTGTTCTAATGAGCATTTTTATATTTGAAATAATTATTTTTATAATAATACAAGTTGTATTTTGAAATGAATTCATTTTTCTTAAAGAGTTAACAGTGATTTTTAATTTTAAAAAGTTGAATATATCTGTCCTGAAATTTCCATAAAGAAGTTGTTGAAGAAAGTAATTCACAGCAAAATCATGGATCCACAGGAGCAATTTACTTTTATTTTTATATTTATTTATGTATTTATTTATATACTTTTGCCAGGAATTGAATCTACAGGTGCTTTACCACTGAGCTCACCCCTAGCCCTTGTGGGTTTGTTTTTTTTTGTTTGTTTTGTTTTTTTTTTTTTTTTGAGACCAGGTCTTGATAAATTTCTGAAACTAGCCCAAAATTTTGCAATCCTCCTATCTTAGCTGCCAGAGTTGCTGTGAATTTAGGCATAGGCCACCATGTCTGGCAGCAGTAATTTCTTTTAAACCTCAATTTTTTGCATATCTATGTTTATTACAGAAGCTAAATTATATGCAAATACTATCTGTTGTATTTTACAGTCTAGTAGACCACAGTATATAGTAGCCATTATATGCTGTCTACTTGTATCTTAGTAGTATCTTATTTAGAATAACCCTGTCCTTCTAGTGCTTAAATTATGTTAAAATAATTTATTCAAACTTTTATGTAAGCTTCATTAAATCAACTTCACTTGAAAATTCATTGCAAGTAAAATAAATACTTTCTTTTGCTTGAGAGTACAAAAATTATAAAAGCAGGCATTTGATCACCAAGGAGTTATGCACGGTTATCCACAGGACTTTTTAAAATGTGAGAATCAAATAAAAATTATCAAAAAGGGAAGAATAGGCCTGATTATTTCACATATGCATGTACACACACAAACCCACATATTCAAGGGATTTTTTTTTTTTTGAGAAGGTGTCATTGGGCCATGGAGCCCAGAGGCACTTTACCACCAAGTTATATCCCCAACCCTTTTGATTTTATTTTTAACTTTAAGATAGTCCCTCACTAAGTTGCTTAGGACCTTGCTAAGTTTCTGAGGATGATCTCAAATTTGAAATCCTCCTGACTCGGCCTCCTGAGTCACTGGGATTACAGTCATGTGCCACCTCGCCCAGTGCAAGCAAAGTTTTGATGATGCACTGCATTTACTTACAGAAGTATAATTTAAGCACTTGACATTGTTTCCTTGTTCTTAAAACAAGTTTTCTTTCTGTTCAAGATAAGAAGAATGTAGTTATCAGCAGCTATGCAATAAATTAATCACAGATATAATTTTAAGAATGAAAAGTATGTGAATTCTGGACTGTATTCCTCAGAAAATTAAGATTCTAAATTAAGTTGTGGTATTTTCGAGATAAAATGTTATTGAACTATGACTCTGAAATTTAGGGGACATATAAAAGAATCCCTCCATTTAAGTTTCTTTCATACATTACTTTGTTACATTGTTTTAATTAGAAAGATCTCATGCAAGCTGAAGAAGATGATTGGTAGAGCCAGATGACTTTAGTATGAATCCTCTTCTTAAATATTACATCATCTCATTGATAACAGTTTCTGTACTCTCTGTACCATGGTTTCCTCACCTACTAATTGCTAATGATAACAAACAACTCTTAAAGTTTTGTAAATATCTGCAAACTATTTAGAATAGTGGCACACAGAAAGAAGCCCTGTGTCTATAAGCGTCATGTTTTAATTTTTACCTTTTACATGAAATAAGAAGAAAACACAATTTGAAAACAGAAAAATACACAACTAGATTACCAAATAAATGATTTTTCTTATTATTTAAGTAAGTTGTACCTTCTAAAGATTAATAAAAATTTATCTTAAGTTTAAGAAACTAACTTTCTGACAAAAACAAATAAATTAAAATGTAATTAACAGAAGTTATTTCTTGTCAATTGTGTCAGAAAAATTTTTTTTTCTTTTCTTGGAAAATAGTTGCTTTCTCTAAATTACTTTTAATGTTTGTGTCTGTGTATATTTTTAAATAAATCAAACCCAACATTTTTCCATTAAAATATATTTGATAATTTTACCTCATTTATGATATATTATGGCCAATCTTTTCATTTTGTTTCTTTGTATGTTGTGTGATAACAGTTTTTTTAAGCAAGAGGCATTTGCTATTCAAAAGAAAATTATGTAAGAATTAAAAAACATAGTTAACTGTTACAATAGAAGTTAAAATCCATAACTGAGACTCTGGTATTTCTAGAGGAGACTTACAATCTGACCTTTTAATTAAATTCAAAGTAAAAATTTCCACCTTCAGTCAAATTGAACATAATATTTAGAGTGGTGTTCAGAGATGTGGAGCAGAATTAGTAAATAAATTATCTCATGACAAAGAAAAAATGCTATGGATCTGGATCTATGTACTATCAGCTCTACTAATTGTTAATGGACACTTTAACAATAATCATTCGTATCATTACATAAAATAAGTGCTGTAAAACATGTGTGCTAAAACTCAGAATCAAAACTTGATCTGCAAAAGGAAAAACAAAAAAACAAAAAAGCCATTCTGTTAGATAGCACTTAACTTATGATAACATTAAGGTTTTACATATCTTTCAAAAACACTATGAATGATTCCAAAAGACTTTATAACTTCTATTTTAAACTTATTCCTATTCCATAAGACTACTTCTTTAAAAAATATTACTGAAGATACTTCTTTACAACACTTCTTTAAGGGCCAAGGAAATGCTTCTAGATTTTGACAGGTAATATATCAGACTTCTGTGTTAATTAAATGTTATCTCTTTAAACATATGGACATGGGGTTTTTATGAAAGAAACATATTTAAACATACAGATAAAGTGTTGACTGAAAATATACAAATACTTATAACAATATTTAAACTTTAAAAATTTTTTCTTAGTGATCCATGGCAGATTGTGCGATTGAGACAGGAAATTTGATTGTCTGTAATGCATCCATACATGTTGCAGAATTATTCAAATATGAATATGTAGGTGATAATTGTTGGATTTTCCAACAAATAGCTAAAATTAGAAATTAAAGTTTACTACAATAGTAAAATGTTAAAATGATACAATATTAATAATATAAAAATAAGAGTTTTTAAAAAGTGCTAAAAATATGATTGGGTTTCTCAAATAATAGCAGGCATATGCTTCTATTTCCCTTTGCTATGGCAACAGGTATAGGAGGCCAAAGGTGTAACATGACATGCTACTTCCTGGAGTTTATTTTTTACTCCAAGAAACAGAACAATAAATGTATCATTTTATATTAAAATTAACACAAATCAATTCTGAAATAAAGTTCAAAAATTGGGATAAAATTTTGGGATAAATCATAATACTTTTGCAAGTTTATAGTACCAGAAACCAGTTCTGACTATGTCTTTGATTTTCTGGAAACTATTGTTGCCCTTTAATACATATTTGATGACCAAGTTCAAGAATAATTATATTATTTCTTTATGTCTTGGTTCTGGATAAAATACTTGCATGTATTTATAACATCATCTATCTTTTGGGATGATTTTAAGTGTAACATTTCATTAATAAACACACATATTTGGCCATGAACAAGATTGGGATTTCATAATGATTAAGCATTACTCCCTGTTCCCAAGGTAATTCCTAACAACAAAACCGAATTGACAAAATTATTAGCTACTTTAGGAATGCATTCTTTTGTTATGGGTTTCTTTTAAAATATATGTAGATAAAAGTGTTTGAAAATACGCAAATACTTATAACAGTATTTAAACTTCAAAGACATTTTTTCTCAGTGATCTATGGCAGATTGTGTGATTTAGAGATTTTGAAGAGTTAAGAGTATTTTAAGGTATCTGAGATTCTGTTAACTCCTATTTCGTTGAACATAGAAAAAACTTTCAAATAAATGCCTGTATTCAAATAAATAAAGGCATTTCAAAATAGACACCAAAATTTAATCAAAGAGAAATCTTATTCCACCCTATTTTTCATCAATTTCATTACTACAACAATTTTAATAGCACACGGTATCTGTTCAGTATCTGGTCTGAGGATATACAAAACCTTAGATCAAGTCCAGCAAACTACAGTTTTTTACTTAACACACAAGTATCAGAGATCGTATAGTTTGTTGGTTTAAACTATGCTTGTGGTCCATAAGTAGAATCTAGTTCTGCATATGGTTTGTGAATTTAGAATGGTTTTGAAATTAAAATGGTTACAGGAAAAATGAAAAGAAAAATATTTCTTTCCATTCAAAAGTTGTATGAGATTCAATTTTTAACATCTATAAATATTTATTTCAATAGTTCACAGTGTCTGCTTTCTTACTGTAACAGTAGAGTTGAACATCTGGATCCACATGGACCACAGGCTAAATATTTCTGATCTAGGCCTATGGGAAAAGTTTGCTATCCCTGTTCTAGATTTTTCTCTGAGTAGATATTTGTTCTTAGAATCTGTAGGTTTTATTTCACCATGTGCTTCCTCTTGTATCTGGAGCTTGAGTATTTTGGACTAGAATATTTTACTTTTCAAAAAACTTTCGGCATTTTCTAATTGAGATATTAGTGATTTTTACTGAAAATTCAATTAATTCAATGTATTTTCTCCAATGTGTCACCATTACTACAACTACATAAGTAGAGATTGACTGAGTAATTATTTTTCTGTCCTTAAAAGTGCTTTAATGTAAGTAAATTTGCAAAGTTTCTGTTATTTTCACACAAACATAAAAATTATCTGTCACGTGAACGTCATTATATTTAAATTGTATAATCATGTTCAAATATATTATTATTTTAATTACAACATAATTCTCTTTAATTTGAAATCATACAATTTATTTTTAAAGTAAATCTTAAACAAAATAATGTATTTTTTTAAAAGGGAGAAGGACAGTGAGAGAGAGAGGGAGAGACAGAGATAATCAATTTTTGTTGAGTTTTTCACATGGCTTTCATTGCTCTGACACTTAGTTGCGTACATGGGTGCTGGGGTTCAAACCCGTGTACTCGCACATGCGGTATTTTTAATGACTTTTTAAAATATTACTGTGGAGACTCTGGTTTCTAGGTAGATGGATTAGACACAGTTTCCCCTATTCCTCCAGCTAACTACATAACTGCACCTAAAATCCTTGGATGATATATATATATGTGTGTGTGTGTGCACGCGTGTGTGTGTGTATAAAACAAACTCAAGAAAACTGAGCAAAATGAGAACAAAGCAGATTAGCCAAGGAACTCAAAATCCAAGTACCATGTGGTGGTGAGTTCCTTAGAATTTTCTTTCCTTTTCTGCCTCATGCTAAAACTGACAGTACATACACACACACACACACACACACACACAAATAAGAGAAGTTCCAAAAGAAGTTTGCTCTTTCTCCCCTCCCCCAACAACCTTCATAAAATCAGGAAAGGTCAGCAGAACTAGAGAAAACACTTTTAGTCAATAACTATCCTAGTTCAGCCAAACACCACAGAACAGCTGTGTCTCCATCACATCCATGCCAGTTGAGAGAGGAGCCTCAACTCTGCTGATGTTAGAGCGGGCAGAGAAGACAGCCAGGATTTTCAATCTCCATGGGCAATAAGGAGACCTCAAGCAACACACAGTATCAGTGGAGATCATCTGCATAGCCAGGACTTCCTCCTGCACCTGGAAGTGACAAGATGTCCCGCTCCCTTGAAGGGATGTTAGAAGAGGCTATAAGGAGACTTGGAGTTTTACCACCACCAAGGTGGGAAAAATAAAAAAAGCTTTTCTCCCTTGTCCCTATGGTGCCAGTGAAGGCTAACTGGGGAAGACAATGAGATACTCCTTCCTCTATCTGACAGCAAACGAAGCATCAGCGGAGTTCTAATAAAGTGTCAAAGTTTGTACCCTTCCCAAACAAAAAAACAAGAAGCCCCGTACTCCCTTCAAATGCCAACAGAAATTAGGTGAACAACCCAAACTTGCAGCTCCACCCATTTGACTAGGCAACCACTCTTGCTTGTGATGTAGCGGTGTTGGAGAAAGCCTTCTCAAATGTTTTCAGTAACATCCAGACACTCGTAATACCTAAAATATTCCAAAGTTTACGATTGCAATAGCAAAACACATGTCATATCAAAATCCAGTAATATCTCAAATGGAATTTTAACAAAAGACAATAGACACCAACATATGAAGACATAAATGTTAAAATCATGTCATAAAAGTTTCATCAGTAATTGCAAGCTCTCTTAAAACAATTTAAAAATATAAACAGTTTTATCAAAGTAATAAAATGTCTCAAGAAAGAAATAGAAGATATTAAAAAAGAGCCAAATGTGAATTTTAGGATGAAAAACTAAATTTTAAAACTGAATGGATAGACTCAAGAACACAATGGTTGAGCTCAGAGGAAATAATTAGTGAACTAGAAGATAGAACAACAGAAACTGTGCAATATTAGCATCAATCCTAGAAATAGTTATTTCACTAAGGAGCCCTGATTCCTTTTACTAGAGAATGGTGTTGGAACCCAAGATCTGTGTGCTAAGCGTGCTCCTTACTAGAGGGGTGGTTGTTGTAGGATTTGTAAATTGGAATGACAAAAAAATATGTGATTTTATACACATCTCTATAAATATTTCTATATTGTCATCTTTACATTAAGCTAAGCTTGAGTCCATTCTGATGTCTCCAGCACTAATTACTGTATGGATCGTCCCAGCCTCTCCCCTTGCTTATCTGTAACCACACAATTCAATAGTAAAATATCTGGCACATATCATCTCATCCATTTCCTTAACTGCTCAGTTTCTATATACATGTATCGTGGTTTCAGAATTGTTAACCCACACACCATGGGGAAAAAAATCTATGTCTACTAAAATACTGTGTTTGAGTAGATCCGTTTAGTGTTAACGACTCACACATTGCAAAGTTGCTTAAGCTACCTCTTTATCCCTCCACTCTTTCAGCAAAAATTTTTTGCTACCCAAATGGCATATGTAAATTATTTAGTCATATTCTGCTTTCTCGCCTATGGGTAGCACAGCCAGGTAAATGGCTCTTTCAATTTATTTACATTAAAGTTTACTGTTTGTGCTGTAAAGTTTTATGGGTCTTGTCAAATATTTAATGTCGTGTATGTATGATTACAGCAACATACAGAATAGTTTTGACCTTAACTCCTGTCTGTTTTATACCTTGACAACCAACCATTGGTCCTGATATCTTCTCTTTTTTTTGCCTTTTTTAGAATATCATATCACTGGGGCTGGAGCGGTGGCTCGGCAGGTACGGCATTTGCCCAGCATGTGCAAGTATACGGTTCAAACCCCAGCGCCCACGTACATAACTAAGTGTCGGAGCAACGAAAGCCATGTGAAAAACTCAATGAAATTGATTTTCTCTGTCTCTCTCTCTCTTTCTCTCTCACTGCCTTTCTCTCTTTAAAAAAAATCATATAATTGAAATAGCAGAAAGTCTAAATGTAGCTTTTTTAAATTCTAAATTCTTCTACTTTGCAGTGCTTTTTTTGTCTATTTGTTGACAGAGGCCTCTTTTTTTCTCTTCTCTAGTTTTAATTCAACATTTTATATGATTCCGTTGTATCTCCTATCTTAGTATTTCAAATATACTTGAAAAATTTATTATTACAATCAGATGTTAGTGCATGCCTGTAATCCCAGAGACTCTGGAGGCTGAGGCAGAAGGATTATGAGTTCAAAGCCAGCTTTAGCAACTTAGCAAGGCCAAAGCAATTTAGTGAGACTCTAAAAAAAAAAAAAAAAAATATATATATATATATATATATGTATATATATATATATATATTTGGATGTGGTCAGGGGTTTAAGTACCCCTGGGTTCAATCCCTAGTACCCACCCCAAAATAAAATTTTAAAAATTTTAGTTTTTACCTTAGATTTTACAACATACTTATTTTGGCTAATATAAATCCAGCTTAAAGCAGTACTATACAACTTCACATATAGTGCACACATATTATAAAATATTTCCAGCTATTCTTCTCCCTTGAAACATTGTTCTCATTCATTTCACAATCACATGCTGTTAACAATCAATATATTACGACCAGTAATATTTTAAATAGATAATTATCTTTTGGGTGAACTGAGAAATACAAGGAATATACTCTTTATTCCTTCTCTAATGTTCTTTCTTTAAGTCCAAGAATTCTGAGCTATATGAGCTATATAATTTTCCTTTCTGTCGGGAGAAAAGGTTTTTTTTTGTTGTTGTTGTTGCTGTTGTTGTTTAAACATCTCTGAGAGGGTATATCTTTTGGAAATAAATTTTCTCAGTGTTTGTCTGAAAAATATAGATTTCTCTTTCATTTTCAAAGGGATTTTCCCTGGATAAAGAATTCTAGTTTTTTGTTTGTTTTTTGTTTTGTTTTGTTTTTGTTTTTTCTTAACAATTCAAATATTTTATTCTCTTTTCTTTCTTGCATGGTGTCCCAGAGGAAGCCCCACTGTAATTCTTTTCTTTGTCCTCTGTAGATAAGATGTTTCCTTTTTGAATACTTTGAAGATTTTTCTCTTTGTCTTTGGTTTATTTGGTTTATTCCCCTTCCTTTCCATTTCTTTCTTTCTTTTCTATAGTTTATGATATTCCTCGGTGTAGTTTTTAAGTGTTGACTACATGGTGTTCTCTAAGCTTCCTAGGTCCGTGATATGGATTCCACTGAGTTTGAGGTTTGAGGTTGAGGCCGAATTCTCTGCTTCCATTAGCAAATGTAATTTGCAGATTTCTGCAGCTGAAATAGTGTTAGCAACTACCCAGTTAAGAGCTGAGTCTCCCCTCCCCTGCCCTACTATTGAGAGGTGAGTTGTAGCACAACTCTTCTTCTGGGTTCTTGTCTCGAGAATTTAAAGAATAAAATCCATGGACAAATGCAGGAGGAAGAGTAAAAGAAGTAGGATTTATTTAAGGAAGGAGATTAGAGTCTGCAATGTGGAGGGGTACCCAGGGGCAGGATGCCATCTTAGTGTGCTGGACTGGGGTTTGTATTGGTTTTTGGTATGAGCATTGATTAAAATTTATGTAAAGCATGCATTGGAAAAGCACCAATTGGTTAAACTCTATGTAAAACAGGCACTGAAACTAAGCACCAAAACCATTAGCTAAAATCTATGTAAAACAGATAGCAAATCTTTTCTAGTTCCCATTTGTGTTAACCCCACGTTTTAGTTTTCCCACCTCTGGGACAAAGAAGTTGCTCCCCACAGGTGAGCCTCATGATCTTTTGCATTTGAAGGTACTGAGCATGCCCAATCTATCTCTACCTGTTAGCTTCCAGGTATGGTTCAATGGTTCCCATTGTCCTAACTACCTAGTCATTTTACTATCTTACCCTCATTCACCATTATTCTTTGAAAAGTTTGTGGCCATTAGGACCAGCCACAGCGTCATTACTCTAACAGCCCACATCTCCTCGGTTTTCTGATGAGCATTTGTCCACACCAGCTTCCTCATGCTGAGAAAGGAAACTGAAAAGCTGCCCCCTTGAATTTGATCACTAGAAAACTGTTAGCTTCTAACAAAAAAGCTAAAATGCTAAGACTGAAAAAAGCTAAAGATGCAATTATAATGCACCCAAATACACATTTATTTTTGCAGTCCAGGCATTCATCAAAGAGAGCTAAGAACTATATTATTATGAAAAAAAATTCTACACAAATGTTGATGGTACCTTCATGAATAAAACCCCAAAGTAAGAGCAATCTAGATATGGTTTAAATGGTTAAACAACCTGGTTGCCCATAATACAGGGTACCCTCAGCAATAAGGAAATAGCTGCTGATAAAAGCAACAACCTGAATCAAACCCAAAATAATTAATCTGAGTTTAAAAAAAAGACATTCCCCAAATGTCACATGAAAAACTCTTAGAATAACAAAATTATATAAATGGAGACTAATTTAGTGGGGGCCAGGGTAGAGGGAGGAAGTGAGGCAGGAGGGAACTGGGAGTGTCTGTTGAAGTGTAAAAGGTTATGACCTTTTGTTGATGGACATATACATGTCAGTATCCTAATTGTAATATTGCATTATATGTTCTTCCATGGTAAGAAACTGAGAAAAGGCACACAGGATCTGTCTATATTATTTCTTACAGTTACATGTTAATCTATTATCTTAAAATAATGTTTGATTATATATGTTATAGTGAGCCAACATAAAATATATGTTATAAACACTATTTTAAATGGATAAAATTTTATAAATAAGTGTTCTAGCAAGTAGATATAAAAGTACTTTAAAAACTAGAAATCAGTGTTCTGCAGAGCATTTCATTGAAGAATTTAGCAAGACGTGACCCCACCATCAGACTAATGGCCTTAAAGAATAACATTATGCACATTTTATAATTTCTCCAGGAGTTACTGTTTGTTTCTTCTGGAAATATAAAGTGAAAGAGTCTTTAGTGTTTTGTAATCAGATCCTTTTGTCATTTCATTTCCATGTACAAATTTTTGTGCTTTGTACCCGCAGCCTAGTTCAAAATCTGGTACTGAGCAAATGCGCCAATGAAAGGAGGATGAACAGATGAATGAATAAATGAACACTAAAATAATTTAACCCTCTGATAATTTAGATACCATCCACATGGATGATCTTGCCCTATTTCTAGTTCTCACCAAAGAGAACATGAAGACTTCTTCTGAAGCATCTACTGCCCTCAAATTTTAACTTATATGACACAGAATCCCTTTTATCCGAGGGAATGTTTGTCAAGAAAGTAACCTGTTGCTCAACTGATCAGAAGCTATTTTTATGATGGAACAGGAAATTCTAAGTTTTATAGATTCAGAGATAGTATGCATCTTTTGAAAATTTTCCAGTGAATTTAATTTCAGATATTATTAAGTTTTAGAACTCAAGAGAAACTGTTGACTGCCTCAGAAATATGTGATAATAAATGTGGGAAAACAATGACATCATTTCAGAGAAAATTTGCAGATGTTAGATAGTTTGAAAATGCAGACCTACATAGTAAGCTCAGGCAGCAGCTGGCTGCTAACTGGGTCCAGGTCTATACCGCCATCACAGCTACCACGGTGCGCCTGCTGTGGTACCTTCTCTTCACTTGACCCCAAGATTTTGTTCTTTTCTCGCAGTGCTTCTCATACTTGAAGCCAACTCAGAGAATGACTTGGAGACTTAATAAAATGCAGTCTTCTGAGGTCCATGGCTTCTGATTCAGTGAGTCTTCTGTGGAGTAGGATCATTTGCATTTCTAAGTTGCTAGGTGATGCTGCTGACACTGCTGGTCCACAGACCACACTTTTAGAAACTCTGCTTTATAGAGAGGTTTTCTGTGTGCAGCTCACATTTGCATTTATTCATGATTGAACAAGTTCCACATAAAAGCACCTAATCTAGCAATATTTCTTACAGAATTCATTGAAATAGCTATTTATGAAAATACTTTTGGACATACTTTGTTATCACAAAAAACCGAACTTTAAGAATGTTCCACACACACAAAAAAAATGTTCCACAATGATGAAAACCAGGAAACTGTGAAAATCACTGTGCTCAAGGACCCATAATTGCATGTGACTCAAGTGTTCTTTAATTGTTCAATATTTTGTTATGATTTCTATTGTTCTATATGCTATACCATAATGTCCTTAATAATATAATTGTTATTCAATTCTGTTAATTTATTATTCTTATTTATTATAAAGCCATAAATCATGTGAGTCAATGTTAATGATTTTATCACAATAAATCTGCTTGTGCATTTTTTCGGTTTTGTTATTTTCAGCATTATAGTCCAGAATTTCCATAGGATACCTTACCAATAAATCATGAATTATCACATTCTCTCCAATTACATCAATCTGAAAAAGTCAATCAAAAGCACTTTATCCTATTCTAGTCTGTAATATAGTTTAATGCCCTTTACTTAGAAACTAAGTTCTGCTCCACCCAAGGGTGCCTGAAACCAGAGATAATTCCAAATTATACATTTTGTGTTTTCTCTTACATGCCCTGCAATGTTGCCACCAAGCGCTAGCATGAATATGTCTTTCCGTGTTTTAGTCTTTGGTGCCTGTTTTTGCATCACTACTCTTGCACTTTGGGGCCCTTGTTAAGAAAAATAAGGGTTACTTGAACACAAGCCATTGTACGTAGCAACAGGTGACTTGATAACTGAGACAGCTTCGGAGTAACTAACAGGCACGTAGCATGTGCTGGGCAAGGGGATGATTCATGTCCTGGGAAGGACTCAGCTGAAGGGAAGCAAGAATCCACACTGCTCAAAACAATGCACAATTTCAGGTTGTGAATTATTATACATTATTGGTTTATGGAATTTTCTATTAATTATTTTCAGACCACTTCCTGTGGGTACCTGAAATCATGGAGAGAGAAATCACAGACAAAAGGGGTGTCTGATAAAGGTAGTCTGATTTCAGCACATAGATCAGAATGTCTTTTCAAAATGAGTAAACTGACACTTCATCTGATTAGTTCCCATCACTTTTTAAATTTCTCTTTATTTATAAGAACACTGAAAAAAGCTTAATCTTAAGTGTGCAATGCACCAGGGCAGTCTTCATTTGAACGCAGATATTAATTTTTGCTTATAAGATGTATTTTCTTTTATTTTGCACATTAAGAATTCCTGCGAAGTCTGTCACTATACAGCTACATGTGGCAATATTCCCAGATCTTTTTAAAGTGTCTTTCTAAAGTATTGGCAGGAAACTGGATTTGAGTGCTTTTATTTTGATTCCTTGTTGCATTTTTCCAACATTCTTTTGTTTCATTTTTTTTGTTTCAAGGGTACAAGATTTTGCAAACAATTCTTTGGTTGCTGTGAAGCAGTGAGTAGTGACAGGGAATTATCCTGTTTTAAAGGGAATTGTTTATGATTAAGTAATTTACACTTGAAGTGGACAGAAAAGACTCAGGCCTGTAATTAATGGGAGGGACATTTATCTTCCTGCAGCACAGTCCTCCCGATGGGCAGAACCCTGAAGGCAGGCAAGGGCAGATGTAAACATTCTCCCCCAAATTGGCAAACCTTAACCTGGAATTGTTAGAGTTCAGGTGATTGTTGCCAGGACAGGTGGCCCATGAAAGGCTAGAAAAAGCTAATCCCTCTGCAGCTGTCACACTCTCCTTTCAGTTAGTTTTGTCAAATCTCTGTGTTCTGTTTGACTTTCCATATGTGAATAAGTCCCATCACTTGATGTGATTTAAAATCATTTTAAGAGTATAAAGGTTTATGAACCTAGTATATTTTTTTCGAGTTAGCAGAGTAAGATAATTTGGCAAGAAGTGCATAGCCTGTTGGTTCTCACTGTCATCTCAAATTATGTGTAAAGAAAAACACACCTTTTCTTCTATGAAAATTGCTTCTCATTTTACATGTTATTGATATTTTATAATATACAATTGTAGTTATTGGTTATGGATTTTCAGAGCATGGAAGGGAAAGGAAAAGAAAAAGAAATGTCGAAGAGGAAGACTGAAGAAAAAAGATTTTAATTTTTATGGTGATCAAAGATAATGCAGCGCAAACAGTTGGAAGAGCCCACATCCATCAAAGTTTCACAGCAAACATCACACACAAAGACTTCATTTTAGGTTATTGCAATAAGGGAGGGAAAACATAACTAATTCCAAAACTCAAGCACTAGAACAAAGAGTGGGAGCATTTTTAAGTTCTGGGGAGCTAATGAAAGAGGATGACCAATGAGATATGATATACACACTGAGTTATACCTGAGTTTGAATGTGTTTTCCTCTGAGATTAGGTCAACTGTTTTTACTAATTGGTGCCCTTTGAGATTAGACTTCTGTGCCCCTAGAAGGCAGGGGCACAATCTTCTTTGATAATCACAAGCAAGAGAATAACTCCTATGTCCTTCAGAAAGGCTTCCCGTGATGTTTACCTAAGAGACTTTTAGAAGCGTTTGTATACATCTTTACATATATCTCAAAGGTGCAGAAAAAGAATTCACAAGTACAAGTTTTTGAAGGAAAATGTTCTAAGAAAAAGTGGGTCAGAGAGGATCAGTAAACATCCACTTTAGGGAGAAAATTAATGAGAGGCAGCTCTACAGGAAAGAGGCTTCTTTTCAAGTATCCAGCTTCCATGGGCTCCTTCTCTTTGCCCACAGTATGATCATATCCCTATTGTTCCTGTTGTTTATTTCTTTGTTGTGCTTGGTGCAAGATGTCAAACCCAGGGCCTCCCACATGTTAGACAAGTGCTCTACCACTGAGCTATACCCCCTGCCCTATTATTTTTTATATCAAAATCAATAAGTCCTTATTACAAGGGCCATGTGAGGGGGACCAAATACACTGTTGCCAGATGAGGCTTCAACCCAAATGTTGAAGCTATCCCAAATGCTCTGAACCAATCTAGATTTTTGTACCTACTTTAATTAAAAGCCTGTTCTACTAGTAGAAATGAGTGAGCCTCTTCTTCATTATGCCCTACCCTGATATTCTTGGATATTTAGTACTCAAATGACGTTAGGAGAGAGAACTGCCTCTTTCCATCATATGTGCCATGCTTCCCAATGCTCCTATATAAGAATCTACCAAACTTCTAAAGTCTCATCCCAATTCCAATATTCTACCTTCTCCCTATCCCAGGGCAGTTTTTCCAAGTAAAATCCCATCTTTCTGAGAATGGGTTTTGGACAGAGAAGGCATTCAATTCTCTCTAGGTTTAGGGGTTACACTTAAGCCACCAGTAAGCCAAATCCAGCGCTACCTGTCTTATGTGTGTCGTGATCAGTGTCTGGTTTTTCATTTGTCTTTCAGTTGTCTTGAGTGTCATTGATTTCTCATGGTCCTTCAAGCTTATGCAGGTGCCACCATTCATTCTGCATCGTTTTCCCTGATTCTCATATTTTATTCACCTCCCTGGGACCTTTACACACTTCAGATAAGGCTTACCAAACAAGCTATTTCATCGACCTATCTATAACTGGATTATTTTTTATTCAGAAATTTACTTATTGAACAATCAAACAAGCTTCTAACGAAATAATATGATATATCTAAAAATTCCTAAAATTAGATTTATCCCCAAGAGCCACCCCCCAATTATCAACCTTTATCCCTCCTCCCTCCTTCCCAGTACATCTCTACAAATGCCTTAGGTTGTATGACATTACACCTTATCCGAATTTAAAACATGATAATAGACCTCCTTTCTTAACGGCCAGGGTCTAGTTCTAGCATCCACAGATGAGTGAAGACATTTGACCCTTGGTTTTTGGGTTATGCTGATTTCACTCAGCATAATTTCTTCTATAGCCATCCATTTACCTTCAAACTCTGCAATATCATTGTTTCTAGTTGCTGAGTAAAACTCCATGGTACAGCGACACAGCGAAATAAACGTTCATAGCAGCTTAATTTACAATAGCTAAATTATGGAAACAACCTAGATGTCCCTCATTGGACGAATGGATATAACTGGATTTTTAATGACTACATGCAATATGAGCATATATATTGTAAGTAAAGTGCAAATGATCACTCTGCCTACTATCTTGTTAGTTTTTTATTTTCTCAACATACATATGGAAAAATATCTTTCTTAAAATGGCAAATGTGAAGTCATCAATACATAAAAAATATGTTACTGACTATAGCTGTCCACAATATACTTAAGCACGTGTCAAAGCAAGAATGAAAACTTAGAAATTTCTTACTAGAGAAAAGGAATACATTTAGTTGTCATCAGATTTTGTAGCATTGATGAAGAGAAACTGCCTGAAATATATGTCTCTGTCCCTAAAATGATATTAGAAAGAATCAATTATTAATATAGTAGGATATCCTCTAACACACCCTCTCTCATATACACCATCATACACATCCAAGGAAGAACACACACACCTACAAAGAGGGAACAGTTGTTCTATTTTCCTGAAATGTTCACAGCAATATTTCTGGCCTCACATGGTCTTCCACAACTTTGCAATTAAAAAGTAAAATTTTTAGTTTCCCTCACTCTGATCCATTGCAGGCTTTTGAGGCTGCCATGACAAAAAGACCACAGCAGATGAGACCCTCTGTAAGGATGAGGTCAACTCTCAATGGTTACGCTGCAAATGCTTGGTTCCCATGCATATTCACATTCTCCCATCCTTCTCTCTCCCTCAGATGAGTCTATCCTGACCACCTGGAGAAAAATAAGGCCATCTTTGTTGAGCACTACCTGAATTCTCAAGCCATGATCATAATGAATAATAAATGGTTGTTTTATGGCATTAAATTAAGGGGTAATTTATTTTACAGTTAGGTCCTCTTAGTAGAGGTGATGAGAGTTTTTGTTTTCTATATATTTTATTTCAACAACTTTTGTGCTTTAAAAGCCTATATGAAAACAGTTGGGTTCCCATCTCCCTCCCCCATTGGAAAATATAGCGCCCTGAAAAGAAAGGCAATAATCTAAATGCCATATTTGGTCACTCTATGACTGAACTATGGCAGCTCAAGGATCTAAGAGACATTAGAAATCACTTAGCCTAAAACCTTCTCAGTGCACCATTCTGTTTAAAATGGATTTAATATGTGTTTATCTGGGCTTCAAGTAATGCCAGAACTCAGCTATGTGCTCTAATTGATTTTCAAAAATTGATTGTTCCTGGAGTTATTACAAAGTTCAGATAAAACCTAATTATATAGCAAAAGGATTTCCTTAAAGCTGAAAAAGTTTTCAAACAAATCCCAAATCTCCAAACATTGCAAAGTCTCAATACTTTGCAGATTTAAAAAGTGACCTACAAAAACATGTTAATTTTTATAGGAAAATACTTAGGAAAATACTTGGAACTGTTATATATTTCACTCAAGTATCTAATCATTTAGTAACCCTTTATACATCTTTTTTTTTTTTTTTTTTTTTTGGTACGGAGGACTGATGTAAAGGGCACTTAATCACTAAGCCACATCCGTAGCCATTTTTATTTATTTATTTTTTTCATTTTGAAATAAGATTTTGCTAAGTTTGCTTAGGGTCTGGCCAAATTGCTGAGACTGGCCTTGAACTTGCAATCCTGCTGCCTTAGCCTCCAAAGTCTCTGGGACTACAGTTATGCATCTCCCCACATGGTTCTTAATTTTCAAAATCTGACTAAAATCTCACCAGTCAATGAGTGGGCACAAATTACAGCTATCCATGTGTGTTGGAAGGATCTTTATCCTGGACTCAAAGCTGTGAATATCTTTCATTTCTTGATCCTTCAATGATTGGAAAGGTTACATGGATATGTGTGGAGAGCCACTGCCATTTAATTTAATGAAGAATCTCCACTGCATTTTTGTTGTTAGTCTATGAGTTTACTTTACAAAATCCTATTCCTAAACCTCACTCTTAAACACTCTTAAATACATAACCCAAATATCCTACTTAATTGTTATTACCCTCTGCAATAAAAATTTTTCCTTACAATGCTTTTAATATTTTTAATTACGATGAAAAATGCATCCTTGGTAGAACATTCTTAATGTAAAATGCATAAAATGCATCTTATTTCATTTTTCACTAGAGTAAAAATAACGCTACAATATTTCAGGGTTGGGGGACACACACAGAAAAATAATAATGACACTGTATTAAATAGGAAACTATGAAGTAAGGCAACTATTTTTAAAAGAAACTTAATGATATAAATTTATATACTTTATGTTTGATATGTATTTAGAGTTTTCTAGAAGAAAGAAATGGAACCTAATTCAGGAAAGACGTCAAGAATAAAGGCACATTATTCAGATTTTATTTGTACAAATGATAACTGAGGTCATTAAAAGGTGTTTGCTCTCTAAGTGAGAATTTCATTAGCATCATTCACCTAGATATTAACTCATGGTGTATTTCCAATTTCATTCAATCCATTTAAATAATTATTATTATTATTGAATATGTGTGGTTTTGTTTGTTTATTAACCTGCAGATACTACTCAAATCACTCTAAAGTCTGTAGAAATGAGACATTGTTACAAAATATTGGTTATAAGACAAAATACCCTAGGCAGCTAAGAAAACTTTAACAAGCACCTGACCCTTACTCACTGATTTGACCTTCTCCTACAATGCCCAAAGGGGAAATGGTACCCTGTGAATCGGACACGTTCAGTGCAAGGCACTACAAAAGGTACTGGAGATACAGTGTAAATAAAGCAGGGGAAAAATACTGTCTTCATGATATTTATCTTGTACTGGTGATAAACTGACAGATGATAGACAAACCACTCCATAAAATATCTATAAAAGTCATACAAAAATATATCTGAAGCTGAATCTCTAATGAGAATTATATATAGGAAACTTTTTAGCTACCATTTAGAAATAACTGTAAAATTCTACCAGGAGGAGTTATAATTTTAAGAACAGGAAGTGGGGGAGAGGGAAAAAAAGAGTAAGGAGAAGAGGAAGGAGGAAAGAGAGAAAGGGAGAAAGAGCGAGTGATGTTTTCTGGACTGAGCATTTCCTTATGAGTTTGGTTTACCCAATGCTTTGGATAATTTATTTTATTCAAAACCTCCATTCACGTGAGTATTGAGATGATTTTTGGCATGTATTCCACTAAAAGTGGATCAATACATCAGTTTTCATGTAACACAGGATTGGCAGCTTTTGGTTACTGTCTACTTCTATACTATAGAAAAGTAGAAGAATGGAACATAGTGGAAAGAAACGAAGGGAGCTAGCCACTATGGAAAAACCTCCAGTCAAATACACCTCCCTCATGTAGCTCTCCAATTAGAAATTCCTTGTGCATTAATAGTACTTTTTAAGAAAACACAAATAGGGGCTGGAGCTGCGGCTCAGCAGTTACAGTGCTTGCCTGGCATGCATGAGTACACGGGCTCAAACCCCATCACCATGTATACAACTAAGAGTCAGAGCAATGAAAGCCACGTGAAAAACTAAATAAAAATTGGTACTCTGTCTCTTTCTCTCTCTCTCTCTCTCTCTCACTGTCCATCTCTATTTAAAAATCAAAAATAACAACAACAACAACAACAAAAAAAAAACACAGAAGTAGCTTCTGAGAAGATTAAGCACTGACCTTGGAGCCAAGTATTTTTGGGATTGAATTCTGGCTGCACCATTTACTACTCATGTGACTTTGGAAAAGTGGATATTATTTATCTATTGATTTTTTATAGAGTCTTGCACACTTCAATACAGAATACCTGCAGTGTTGATTAACTGCAAATAACATTTCTCTTTCTAAACTATGCATTATTTTGAAAGACTAATATTAGTCCTCATCCTCCTTTCTTTTCTCTTTTTCTCATGAGTGAGCAAACACACATACATACACACACAATAGTCCTTCCTGGAAGAGTTGTATCATTGTATTCACTCATTTCCAGGTAGAACATTTTTATTTACTAAATAATTCATTTAAACAGCTAAAATTTATGGAGCATTTACCACATGCCAGTTTCAGTACTATGCATTCTTCAGATACTTAATCCCTGTCTTCATGGAGCTTGTATTCTAGTCAGGGAGGCAAATGATAAATGTCACATAATAGACAGGTAAATCCTACACAATTTCTAAGAGTTGCAAATGCATTAAAATACAAAAATTGGGGTACAGTTTGAAGGATGGTGTTAATTTTAAATTATTTATAAATTATGTATGTAAAGTACATTGTAAATTAATTGTAAATTATTTGCTCATGAAAGTTTTCCTTGAGAAGATGACATTTGGGTACAGACATAAAAATTGTGAAGGAGTGAATCCAATATATAACTGAAGGAAAAGCACTGGAGGAAACAGATCCAAAGGGTTCAAGAGGGTACACTATGGTATGATTAAAGACAGCAAGGAAACCAATAGAGTTGCAGAAAAGAAAGATGGAGAGAATACTAGTATTGCCTCAGAAGGCAGGGTGAGTTCATGGGTGTGGATCTAGTGCTACCACACAGAACTCTATCCAAAAGCAGTCCTGACTTTGGGATTAATTGCTCTTTGGCCACCTTCTTGAATTGTTGACAGCTTTTTTTTTTGAATTTGTGCTAAATGTTCTTAGATGGGAGTGCACTGAATGGAGTACATTGGGAATTCAAGAGTGCTCAGAGCCTTGGTGCACTTGTGATCCCACTTTTCAGGACTCCTTGGCTTCCTTATGTACTCCCCACTCACTGGGGTCCTAGTGGGGAACTTGGGTCAGGGAGTAGGAAGGGTTAGCATTCGCTGTGCACAATTCTAGGTATCTCCAGGCAGAACACAGTGGTGGTCATCCTACTCTGGGATATATTATATGGATGACCTTGTGGTGATTCCTCCCACCCATCCCAAATCCAAGTACCTATAGCATTCTGACGGAGTTTGCAGTACCTTTGGCCACTTCTCAACTACTATGGATTGAGACAGTGGACCTGTGGGGAAAAAAGACATCTGGCTGGAATTCTTTGGTTCCAGGTAGGGAACAGTCTCTGTGTCCCATAGCTGTATGGACAGGTGCTAGCTGGGTAAAACTCTGATCCACTGTAAGGGCCATGCTCAAAGGAAAACTACATCTTGAGAAGGGATGACAGCATGGGAATTGTTTAGAAGGTCATTTCCAAACCAAGTGTAATGATAGAAGCTCAACCAGTTCACATGGAGCTGGTGTGAAGTTGTCTGATTTCGGATAGATGAATCTAAGGTAGAGTTGAAGTAACTGGCTGATAGATTAAGTTGGTCTTTGGGTTACACAGGTATATGCACTTTCCAAAACTCAATGAGCTGTCCACTTATTATTTGTCTTTTTACTATAAGGAAAGATATCACTTAATAAAAATTAGAGTAAAAGCAAAAGCATTGTGTAGTACAATTTATTGTTATCCCTTCATGTTTGAAAAAAGAAGGGGTGGGACACTCCCCCCTTAGGGAAATGTGTATGAAATAACAACTTCTGGAAGGATACTCAAGATGCAAGTAACAGTGCTAACCACTTCAAGGTCTTAGTCAGGAAAAACAATAAAATAATTATCTGAGACATTTTTATAATTTCTAATGATATAAAATATTGCCTAATATACTTCTAAATAAATATTCAAAATGAGTGCATGGATTTTACATAGATATTTTTAAAGTTTCTATTACCCAATATTAAGAAGAGAGTAAAATATTTTCAAGTATTTTCAATAGCAAAAAAGACTGCTCTGGAACATCACCAGGTATTAACAATAATGTACTTTGGTGTTTTCAATCTATGAAATTCATAATGTCTAGCCATGACAAGAACAAGGAAAGATACTTAATTTTTATATATTACTTTTGAAAGAGGATTTAATCAAGTTTAATAAGGCAAGGAAATCAGAAAGTCACCTTCTGTCTTTAGCAAAATCCACAAAGAATGAAAAAATCAGTGATCTTCTAAGAGTAATAGAAAATATGCAAAAAGAAGTATAATAGGGACCAACCATGACTCAAGGAACAGGAATATCTGGTTTAGGCTAAGAAAGGCAAAGAGCACCTGCTAGGGAAGGGAAGAGCAGCGCCATCCACTCTGCCTGGACTGTACACCTGTCTCCCACCTGGGCTCGAGGCAGTAGTCTCCCTGTTGCTTTTCCACACTCACCGTGCTCTCACCATTCACAACACCAAACTCACATTTTAAAACTATAAAGCAAATTATTTCACGCTCTTGGGGACAAAGATTTCAATATATTGATTTTCGGAAGAGACACAAGTTTTCAATCCAGAACACTGGCTAAATGCAAGTCATATTTCATGTCTCAACACATGTCATTTCCTCATAATGTCTTTCCACAACTTTCCAATGTAAGCTAGCAGACTCTGTTTCATCACTCCTTTTACAAAATGGTACTTAACATAATTTAAAATTACATAGTTATTTGTTTAGCTTCTGTCCCCCTGAGGATGCTATGAACACTCCTTTCAGGAAATTTGTCTGTTTCATTCACCACAGTTTATCCTGCACCCAGTTCAATGCCTGGCACATGCAAGCTCAGTTAATAGCTGTTCCATCAACTATAAACCAGTATCAGCCTCCTTCCCTTTCAAAGTGCCCTTGACTAACATTAGCATTGTTCAATGTGAACCACTAATGAGACCCACATAGATAATTTAAAATATTTTAGCAGTCATAAAAAGTTCAAAGAAAGAGACGAAATCATTTTATTAATTTATTTCATTTAGCCTGATATTTCAAAATTTGGCTACTGAAACACAAAATCTATATTAAAATTAATAAGGTAATTTAAATTTTACCTTTACACAAAGTCTCTAAAATTCTCTGTGCATTTTACACACAGAACACCTTGATTTGAATAAGGCATATTTTAAACACTCAAAATTTTATCAAGCTAGTGGCTGTTAGAAGACTAGAATCTTTGGAATGAAGAGGTCTTTCCCACACCTGCCTGCAGTCATTCACTTGACATCTCCATTTCTGATGACATTGTCCTTCCCACTGATTCCAAGTCCCAGGTGGTCACTAAGTAGAACTTTCAAATATTGATCTTCAATAAAATGTGGACACCTTCTCCTGAGTTTCAGGAAAAGATTGTATGTTTGACAAAGCACTTTTTTTCCCTTGTCTTTTCCACATACCTCTATGTAAATCTATGTATATATTTTCATCTTTAATGAGGAAGGAGATCATTTAAATCAAGAGGTTATGACTGTTTAATTTAGAGTTTAAGCTTATAAAGAAAATCACTTATACAAAAGTATGAACCTAATATTCCCTAACTTTGCCTACTAATGTCATCTCATCCCTGGAAGTTTAGGAGAAAAACACACAAAACTAGTGAACTGTTCAAAAAGATTCTCCTGAAGCCCAGATTTCAATCCCACTGTCATGATCTTGGACCCTCTCTTGTCTCTAAGACTTTCCACTCAAAGTGCAGAGGTCACGTCTAAACTCTCTGCAGGAAAACTGCAGCCATATTCCCCAGATTAAAAATATTAGCTTTCAGTAAATAAAATAACACCCACTAAGGGGTATTTTGGAAATTTATGGCAATGTTTTTGACTTTTACACGAGTGGCATTTGAGGCAGAAGCTGAGAATGCTGTTTACTGCTATATATAATACACAAAAATTATCCTAACCTAGCAGACTTCCTGATGACCGCGTAGACAAGCAGACATATGCAGACAGAAGTGATAATGTAAATCAGAAAAAGGAATTCTAGACTTAAAGTGGTGATTGTATATTTTTACTTGATTATAAAAAAAACAAAAAAAACAACAGTTCCTCAGTGTTTTGGTTGTTTATAATCAAATTTGATATGTGGTTTATACCAAGGACCAATAAACTTATCATTTGTTTTCAACTTTTAAGCTGGACTTTTCTCTCAGAAAAAGAAGAAAAGGAAGCTAGAATGAGATTTGTTCAATCAAATAGGCAACTAGGGTGGAGTAGAGGGTAGGGGGAGATCCAAGGTGATAAATTTTTGCATGGTGCACACATATAAATAAATACAAACACTCTATTTAAAAGTTAATTTTATTAGTTTCTAGGTTTTCAACTATCTTCTGACACTAGATGAACATACATGAAATCTCCCTGGTCTCTTGTATGATTTGAAACAATTATAAATTTGAAATATATTTGATTCAATTTTTCTATGCATAACAGTAGATGAGGAGAGTTTGTGTGCCTGAGTATGTGTGTGGTGTGGGTATGAGTGGAAGCATGTGTGTGAAACTTTAAGTGCTTGTTCGGAACATACTTATTTTGGCAAGTGATGCCCATACCCAAGAGGAACATCAAGTCTACCGGCCAGTTCAGTGATGACCTAAGGTAGGAAAAGGAAGGCAGCAAGAGGGAAGAAAAAGAGATGCATTTCAATTGAGTGAATGATTTCTCTAATGCTCATCCACTCAGGCAGAGGCAAGAAAGGCTCCTAGCATTTTGTTTTCTGCTGCAGACCACTGTGACCTATATAAGCTACAAGACACAGGTCTAATGACTAATATGGCTGCCTGGCTCCCTCGCTGGTTTCCCATGCAGGTGCAGCATGGATAGAATGGCAATTTCACCTTTGTGCTTTGAGATTGTAATGAATCACGCTGCTGAGAGGGCAGGGGCTGCAAATGGAAAAGAAGGACCTAGAGCAGCAGGACTTGAGTGTTCTGACTCCGCAGAGGTGCTGGCCATATGGCTTTCTCTGAGTCCCAGAGTGCACACATGCAAGCATGCACTAGCACAGTGTTTCCGTGGATCCTGGCTGTTTCACAGGATTTCACTTCTGTATGTGAAATAGCAAAATCTGAACTTGTTCACCGACTTCCACATTTACTCAGCTTGCTATAGGAAATGATCAGAAATCCCAGTGATGAAAATCTGTGCTTATTTGATTTTATTTTAAAAAGTATGGATAAGTAGCCATTAAAATATAGTAAATGGATGACTTAGGTGATCCAGAATGAAAAAAAAAACCTTAAAAAGGCCTAGGATCTTGGAAACTTTGACGACCAGAGATAGAGAAAAGCTAAATGTTATCTAACCAATGTTCTGTTTTCTAGGGCGGAGGGGGAGTAACATGAAGTCCGAAGAACTCAAAAATATTTGCCTCCAGTACTGAGGACCATGAAGAGTAGTATTGGTATAACTAGAGCTTAGACCATGCTACTCCCACTCCAGATCCATCTCTAGTCTATAAGAAGACACATGGATATTAAAGCAAAAAGAAATGACATTTTGGGGAAAGAAATAAGAGCCAATAAAATTTCAGATATTGGGATTGCAATACATTCTCTAATTATGTGATCTACTTCATAGTATATGGATTAGATTTATTTAACTCCTCTGTTAATATTAAAGTTTTAATAAACCCTATTTGTTTTAAATAATGCTAAGTGATAGTAAAGTGTCCCAAAATATTTTAGAAAATTTGAAAAATATGAACGATTATAAAAATAACTCATACTTGTATCATGCTTAATTCATCTAAACCATGATATTTGCAATTGTATTTTTGAACAATGGTTCAATGTTCTGTGTGCAATATGTTTTTAAAAAAATTCTTCCAATTTGCTACATTTACTTCATTGATCTTTCTTAAAGGAATATAAGAACACATAAGAATATTGGAAGGTGATATAGAAATGTTGTAAGAAATCCACTCTTTCATATCTACATTCATAGAATATTTGTATTAAATGACAATTGATCAGGCCCTATTTGCAAAGTGATGCCATATGCTTTATTTGCCTCTTGCAGTTTGCAGAATTCATACTGATTTATACTGTCCTTATAACACCAATATAATAGATGCATCCATACAGAATAAGGCAAATTTTCTCCGGCTTTCTTGAGGTGTGACTGACAAATAAAAATTGTATATTTAAGGTGTAAATGTGGTGATTCAATATAAGTATATGTTGGAAAATGATTACTACACATCCATCTTCCCATATAGTTATCCTTTTGCGTATGTGCATGGTGAGAACACTGAACATCTACTCTCATCGAATTTCAAGAACACACCATGTTATTTTTAGTTATAGTAACCACAGAGTGCATTAGATCTCCCAAATTTACGTTATCCAGTGTAACATCTCCTCATTTGCCCCACTCCTTAGCCCCTGGTAACCACCATTCTACCATTTCTGAGTTTAACTTTTTTAGATTACACATTATGCAAGAATTATCTTTTTGTACCTAGTTTATTTCAATTTTATAACCTCCCCAGTTTTCATGTAGCATCACAAATAGCAGGACTTCCTATAAAGGCAGTTTTTAAATGTGCAAACACTACTCCTTTAAGACTTCTAAATGTGGCAACTTAGCATATATCATATACTATTTCATTTGTGCTTTGATGTCCTAACTCTCCAAAGGGCTGCATTTCATAATTTAAAATAATAATTTCAAGATGCAGATAGGTCATATGCCCTCTGATATTATTTCTTTAAGAAGAACTACCAAAGTACCTTTGGTTTCATAGGTTAACAATATTTCTTATTTCTATTTATATGAAAACCTGAGAACAAATCTCCATTTCCATTTACTGCAAGTCATACTCCTTTCTCATCTGGAAGGCACAAAACATAGCAGAACATATGTTCAGCATTTCATAGGAGAAACAAAACTGTAAATATGGCAACAAACTATTAAAAAATGACTAATAACCCCTCTTCAGTATTTTAGTCTCACTGAGAGACTAGTGATTTGGGTGCTGTTAGGGAGGTCAGTTCATTTTTAATCTTTCTTCAAAAGTAATTTGTTTTGAGTAATTAATTTCCTTTTTTCAGTCCCCAGCTAAAATACAAGATACAGACTTTCTTTCTTAGCATATATATTTTCAATATTCTTGTGGTTAAAAATTATTTTAGACACACACACAAACACACACACAGTTGGCTCTCTATATTCATGAGTTTCACACTGGTAGATTCAACTAATTGTATATTGAAAAATACTTCAAAAATAACTTGTAACAAAAGCTGTTTACATTGCATTTACATTAGATTAAGTAGTCTAGAAATGACTTAAAGCGTTCAGGAGGATGTGTGTATGTTAAATGCAAATATTATGCAACTTTATGTAAGAGTCTTGCACCTTATGTATTTTGATATCCTCAAGGGTCCTGGAACTGATCCCTCACAAACGTAGCAAGAAAACTGTGTAGTTAGTGCCTCAGTTCAACAAGGAATGGTCAACTTAGAAAAACAAATGTTGGACAAGGGAAAAATCAACCCTATTGGCAATGTGCACCCAAGAGAACTTGCGAGTTGTTCACGTCCTGACAGAAATTTCGGGAGTTTTCTGATCCCTAATAGACAGTTGTAGATCGTAGTCTTCCATTTCTTTGAAGGGACACACATCGTAGTAACATAGCCTCTTACCCACCATAATCTGAGAATTTCCTTACCCTTGGCTTGAAATTTATTTTACAATTAGTTAAAATGTTTCTAATTGAAACCAGACCACCTAAGTATATTGTCTCTCCACATGCCCCACAAATTAACAAAGCCTTCATTTTCAGTCAATAATTCTTGGTTTTTTCCTCTCTCGAATTTCCCAATTTTCCTCTTCCCATCATCCCTTCCACATGACCTCAGCCAAGCCCTCATTGTTTCTCAACTAAAGTAACTAGAAGTGGCACCCTATCAAATGGCTTATCTACCTTCAATGACATTTGCAGCCCACCCAGTCTCCCACTGCCAGAGAACTACCTTCCTTCCACGTTCATAAGAACACATCTCTCTGCTTGAAATTCTTCATTTCCTTCTTCTTTGTAAGGAAATGCTTACTCTACAATGTATTACTCAGGTTTCCTCAGCATTCCCATCCCTGCCCATTCCTGACTCCTTTCCTGCTACTTCTAAACTTCAGACAAGTCTTCAACCCCATTGATCTACACAGAAGTTGTCAAATGTGTTGTTCTGCTCCCTATGCATTTCATCCTTTTATCCTAATTAGCTCAATCTAATTTAGATCTTAATTCTCTAAGTCAGGATCTGAGTAAGAAGCCACTGCTTGTATCCCTACACCACTGAGTGATTTGCTCCTAGCTAGTCTATCTTTAAATACTAAATTCTACTTAGTTGTTCTATTTACTTATTGTTTTTCACCCTAAAAACAAAGATTCTTTGAAGTTAGAAACTGACCACTACTCCCACCACACACATTTTCTTTCAGTTTCTGAATCCCTAATATTTAGCATAATGCCTGGTACACATAGTAAGCATTCAATAATGTCTTGTTAAATGAATGAACGAACGAATGAAAATATAATTCTCTTGAATCCCCTAAAAATCTTACCAGAAAACCTATAATAAAGGAGCGCTAAGTTTGTCAGAATGCATTGCAGTTACCAAAAATAACACCTTGGCAGTGTCTTGGGAATGTCCCAGAAGAGGAAAACAAGTCCAGAAAACGTGTACAGGTTGGAGACAGTTATCAAGTAGTGCAATGTGAATCTTTCAAGACAAGGAAAGTCTGGGATGCTGTGGCAAATCAAAGTTCTTAAGCAAATCATGTTAAGTGAATAGTGCTTTGATAAGTGAGCTGATGTTATAACAATTAGGCTGTTGTCTCAAATGAATTTATTCAAATAAATTAGCAAAAACAAAAGTGAAGTTATATATTGTTTTATAGTTACCTTATTCTTAATCCTAATAGTTATGTCACATGGATGTCAGTGTCATGTTTTTCCATTGTTATTCTTTCACTCCCAATGTGTATCCTTTTGTTTTAAACGGATTCTTAATGTCCTCCCTGGTAGAACTAGAAATGTTGGCAATGAATACCATCCCCTCTGATGGGAAGATTTGGTCAACACCAGAAATTTCATAATATTATGCTAAAGAGGAATTTTCATTCCTTCCATGGAACAGGTATAAATATCAGTGCTATGAAGTCATGTGTGCAAGAAGTGCAATTTGCCTTTTTCTAGATCTGAATTTGTTCTTTTTTTTTTTTAAGAGAGAGTTATTTTCATCTGGTTTTTGTTTTATCTTTATTTGTTTATAAAATGCTGAACCCAGGATCTCACACATGCCAGGCAAGTGCTCTACCACTGAGCCACCTCTCTAGCCCCAGAATTTGTTCTTATTTTTATTATTTTTAGTTACTAGCATACCTATTGGCAAGAATTAAATTATAATCAGTTTAGAACCTCACTACCCTTCAGTCGCTCCCTGTAGTTATATATGTGTCTGAGGTCCTGTGTAAGTGCCAAAGGAAAGCCATGTGCTGGTAGTGAATGCAACCGGTCCTAGATCCAGTGGTTATTTGCACTCATTGTCATCAACTGAAATCTCCTTGTCATCTGGTATCCAGTCATCAGTCCGTATAACTGGCAGCTGTGTCTTGTTCATTTCACCTGTCCAAGGGTGTTTCACACTGTTGGGAACATGAGGCTCAGCTGGCTTGTAGAAGAATTGGTGGTAAACAACTCTAAGGGGTCCAGCTGGCTTGTAATTAGCAAATTGCCTGACCGCATGACTAAGCTATTCGGCCACTCATTTGTTACAATTGGAGAAAGGTGTTTGCATTGTACCCTATTAGCTGTTGTAATGGATAAATAGAGTAGCAGCTAGTCAGATAAAGCAAGCGGCCCAAGAAGGAAGTAGCCAAAGAAGGAAGTAGCCAAAGAAGAGAAAGCAGCCAGAGAAGAAGCAGCCAAAGAAGCAACAGTAGCCAGAGAAAAGCAAGAAAGCAAGCAGCCATGTCCTGAAGGAGGAAAGCAGAGAAGACGCACAGAACCGCAGAGATCAGCAGCGGTAGAAGATGCAGGTCCCGTGTTCCAGCCGCCGGCGTTCGCCCCCTTGTTCCCGGCTCCCCAACCCTTCCTAACTCAGCCCCTCGGAGGACGGCCCAGCGTAGGGTCGTTCTGCTGGTTCCTCGCTCTGGAGTGCAGCGGGGAGCGACTCCTTTCCCCATCCCTGCCCTAACTTGACCCCTCGGAGGATGGCTCAGGTTTGCTGGGTCATTCTACCCGTTCCTCGCTCTGGAGAGCAGCGGGGAGCGACTCCTCGCCCTATCCCCTTCCTAACTCAGCCCCTCGGAGGATGGCCCAGCGTCGGGTCATTCTACCCATTCCTCGCTCTGGAGTGCAGTGGGGAGCGACTCCTCGCCCCATCCCTGCCCTAACTCGGCCCCTCGGAGGATGGCTTGCTAAGGTCGTTCTGCCCGTTCCTCGCACAGGAACGCTGTGGGGAGCGACTCCTCTTCCCCCATCCCCAGCCCTGTCCTGCCAGCGCCCGGTTCCCAGTGTCCTGCTGGCCCCCCCGGGGAATGGCTAAGGTCCCCCAAGGCTGTTCCGCCGCTCCCCGCTCCAGAACCCAGGGGGGAGTGACAGAAACCCTGCACTTAGCTGAATTTGGGGCTCTTCTATGGAATGAAGGGTGTGCTATATTTCCCAGCAGACTGCAGAGAGATGGGAGGCTGTGGTTGCAGGAGTCTGGAGATCTGAGTAAGTGACTGTGATCCTGCCAGGCACCAGCCACAGGTCCTATGGTAGACCCAACAAAACAAGCACTAAAAAGGCCCAGAGGATATTTTACCCATGGGAATTCAAGTTGAAAAATTGAAGGGGAGCCCATCTTACTTCTTTCCCCTTTAAGTCTGGTGGCTCATGTGACAAGCTGAAGAGGGTCAGGAGTGCACAAGAGAACACCCGGAGACTGAGCCCAGGAAATCTGCATTCATGGCCAGCAGAGGGGGTTAAGGACTGCCCTAACAAGAATCCTAGGAAGATTTCTGCATTCCGGTTCCCCAGCTGAGACCTGCAAAAGCTGGAACCTCTGGGTGTGTTGACCTAACCTGTCCAGAACAATCATCACCCAGATAAGCCCCCGAGGACAGACTAAATCCAAGCCCTTCAATCCAGAACTAACCCTTAGAATCCTATAATAACCCCACCCTGGGATTACATCATTCCAGACTGTGGAACTGTGAAAAAAGACTCCAGGCACAGCTAACATCTACTCCATTGTATATTTAACATGCCTCAATGTAAACAATTTCCTCAATTTTTCAATTTGTATTAGAAATAAAATTATTAAAAATTCTGAGGTGCCAAAAGAAAATTAAACACATGCCTGGAAGTTGGTGAGCAAGCCACACTTTACTTCTGCATAAGGGTGCACTCACAAAGGAGATCAGATGAGCAAGCCCAATTGGGAGGGCTGTATGCCTGCTTATATCTCCCACCTGATGCAATCCTACACTTCACTCTGATTGGAGGTGCTCAGAAGTACAATCTGTATGATGGGCTAATATAAAATTGGGGGATACATAAAAGAGCTACAGGTGTAATGGGATAGCTGATAAGAAGTTTAAAACTGGCTTATCTCTGACCATATGGTTCCCAACATAAGATGGCTTTCTTCCTTATGCGAACCTTAAATTAAATCTGCATTCTGAAAATTGACCTTCAGACTTCCTATTCCTCACAAATCTCCCCTTTTCTTTTTAGACCTTGGTACCATTTTCATTATACCCTTTTGATATTGCTCTGTATCCTAGATATATTAATTTTTGATGTAAAAGTCAGCTATGGTAATGAGTGCTCCAACTTTTAGTAGTTGAGATAGCCATCCCAGCGATCAGTGTAGGATCAGACGCGGGTGTTCAGCACCAAATATAAGAGCAGGTGCAGGTGATCAAAAAGGAGTCAGACCTAAAAGCCGCTGAGCAAGGCTTTATTTGGCATCAGCTCTTGGGTAAGGTTCACCAGTCCTCTAGAGTGGGGGCCAGAGAAGTTTCACCTGGCCCAACTGGGGGGGTGCTTTTATAGTCTGGGGTAGATGGGGGAAGGCTTGAGGGTTCAGTGTCCTCTGGGGATTGGCTGGGCACTCCATCGATCATCAGGTGATCCTGAGATGCCATTGGAGTTTATCCATTAGTACCAGATTGGTTGTTCTTTTGCACAGGCTGCCTGATGCCCTGCCCCCATCCAGCCACCAGAAACTGACCTAACAATCAGGAGTACTTGGTAAGATCCTTTCCAGTTCAATTGAATCTTGGATGCTTTCCAGATCTTACTTATAATCAGGTCTCCAGGCTGGAAGTGGTGAATTACAAATTGTAGAAGGGGGAGCCTCAGTAGCAGTTCATTTCTACCTTACCAAATAAAAGGGGCATAGATATGTCTCAAATTAATTCAGAACACATTTTGTATTAGACGTTCCTATCTAGGAAACTTTTCTTCATATCTTCAGCCTTAATTACTTTGGTGGGGCTGACACAAGTGTATATCTTAAATTATATCAAAAGAACTATTGTCTTTTAAAGTGGGCTTTACTTTGGTTATAACTACCCTATCAGGTGTTTAAGACCAAGTTGGTCAAAATTGACCTGGTTCCAATTTCCTATTAAAGAGTCAGCTGAGATTCCTCAGAGGGTCACTCCTGGGAACTCATGAGATTCCCTTTAGCTCCTCTATCAGTGCCATTTACTAGGATGGTTCAGGGTCTTGCCGACAACATGCGGCTTCCCTGGGAAGTATTAGGGACATCTCCCTTTCCAATAACCCTTTTTGTAGCATGTACAATGGTTGTCTCTCCTGTTCTCCAGGGTCCTCATGAACCCACTGATGAGAAGTTTGGGTCACATTCACCAGAGGTGCAGGGCCTACAGAGGTGTCCCTCCAATCTCTGGGTCCTAGCTGAACTTAAAGGGCAATTGCCAAAATATTGGCCACTTTTCTTTGGCCTTTTTATTTCCCTAACTTTAGTCTTCCAAGTTTTGGTTTTAAACATCCAGCTGGCCAGTTTCACTAATTCTTAAAGTAGGAGTACTGGGTTTTAACTTTAATGTGTACAGTTACCCCTTTCATTTAATTAGTGTCAGTAAGAATACTAAAAAATAGCATTGTATTTCATCTGTTCTGTAGGTGATGGCTTAATTCAGGTTTTTATGTTAGAAGTAGTGCTTCTGTAAAACATTAACAGGCAACTGTTATAAAGTTTTAAAAGGAAAGTACAAGATAAAATTAGTGAGACCAAATAGCTTTGAACCAAGAAACATAATTTCTATGGTAATACTAATATGACTTGGTGTCTGTTTTCCTCTGTAATGATCCATAGATCTATCACCTCGGTCATATGAGACCCTTTATAAATTTTACTTTCTTTTAAAACTTCCTTGTAATCATTAATAATTAGTTCTGTGTTATATTTCTTGATTATTTTGAGATCACAGAAATATTTATAATGAAAATCTACCCTTTGGATGTGACTAAGTGAGCTCAAGTTTAGCATAGTTTGGAATCATCCTAACGTGGAGTAAGGTGGGAAACAGCCACTTATCTCAGGTTAGGTGGGGGCCCTTGACAAATAACACAGTATTTGAACCTGTACAAGTTTCCACATTTTCAACCTTCAAGCAAATCATACTTTCCTTATTACAGGTTATAATGGTATAGCTCAACACAAAATATTAAATGACATAAATAGATCCCCAACCAAAGTTGTTGTTTCTATACAAGTCTGAAAAGAGATTATTAGCGTAAACATCTTCAGTTTGGAAACAGTAATTTGGTAAAGTGCTCTCCTAAGTTTTACTCCTCAAAAGGTTGTTATACCTGGAGGACACTAACACACCTAAAATACGAAGAAGTCAGTAGTACCATCACAATTACATTTATGTCCTTACATTAACTAAGTTTAACCTTTAAAGAAAAATTTAGAGTTTATAGTGTATAGTAAAAGTAGTCATAGGTCTGCATGAGTTAGCAGTACTAGCAAACATCAAAGGATAGCCTTAAATCTCTTACACAGTCAGGAAATAGACTTAATGATACAATGTACAAAGGAAAAAAACCTATTAATTATCTTGCAGGTAAACCTACATAAACTTTCATTTTATATACTTTTACATAACAGTTAAATAAGACTCATACAAACATTTCTTAGATGTTTACATATCAATTTAAATATATTTAGACTGTCAACAATGTTGCTATAACCTAAAATAACTTTTTAAAAACCAATTATAAAGTAATTATGTAAAAGCCTTTAAAACAGGTACAAACCCTAGTCCATTTGAGACTTATTTTCCCTAAGTAATAAAAACCTCACAAACCCTAATCCCTTTGAGACTTAGTTTCTCCAATAAGCCCTCATGGACACAAAAATTCTTGATAGATAAGCACATCAGGAGGCTATTTTGCTTCTAATCATAGAGAATCAGCATATTAAAGGTTAACCTTAGAAAAAAAAGCCCTTGAATAACTTACTGACTGTTGATAATAGCCAACAGAACTTTTTTTTTTTAAATTAGTCCCATTTATGTTAAACCTGGAGTTATTAAATTCCTCTTTCTCCCAGGTCCAAGGAACAAGGTAGAGCTTTCAGTATATTGTCTCCTAGAATGCATGTGGGTTAGTAATTTTGACTGCCTCTTTATTCTTATTTGTTTATCCAATTTAAAGAGAACTTTCTTCAATTTTGGTACCACGCAAATTTCCATATATAGACAAGACACATACATAAACATAACATACAATACACAGAATACATAAAAATAACAAGAAACAAAGATTAAGCATGCAAGATCAAAGTGAATTCACCACAAAAAACATGAATTAAAAAATACAGGAGTAAAAAAAAATGACATGGCCATAATTATGGTAATAAAGGAGCACTTGAACATCTTTATCAGACCAGAGTACACTTTCAGATCATTTTAGAATTAGCCCAGATATTTAAAGAATGTGAGAGCCCTTGAAATCTTCAGGAAAAGGTAACGAAGGTAAAGAAGACTTGTACATATGGGACCTTTTCATTTTCCTTCCTTTTGCCCAACTGGAGAGAAGAGGAAAAATCATGGGAAGTAGGGCATCCCCTGTGTCCCTGTGTCCACCAGCCTCCCTGATGGATATGAACCATGTGCCTGGGACAATGCCTGCATTGTCCCAAGGCAGGATATGGACCCTCAAGTGTTCCTAGAAGATCCTAGAATCTGGTTCAACCAGCCACTCCAGATCCCCTCAGTCTATCTCCTGCTATCTAACATGAGGGAGGAAACCACTGAGAAAACAGAAATTCAGAGTATAAGAAAAAAAGTCTTTCATGTCCCACAGCAGATTTTGAAGCGATGCCCTTTTCTCTCTGGTCTTAAACTCGTTCAGTCACTTTCTCATGTAGCTTATTACACATTCCCCTTTGTCCCTTTGAGTCCTCATATTCACAGGATGATGATTTCTGGCTGTTATCCTCACTAGAGAAAGTAAATAATTTGGTTTCCTGAACTACAAGAGATGAGGGTTAGTTTCCTCTTTACACGGGACAGAATTTCTAAGGCCTTTTCCTGCAAGCTGAGGGAGAATACAGAGAAAACATGTATTGTCAAAGTCTAGATAGAGAAGGCTGTTTAATTTTAAAGCCAGGGGAGTTCTATCTTGAGAATCTCTCATAAAGGGTTAAGAGGTACATACCAGGGATGGACTTAAAGTAGAAGCAGAGGGAGAGACTGCTTGGCTTGCGTAATGGGTCGCCTCTTGCCCAAAGACCTCAGATCAGACTCAGGATCCACAATTCATTGAGTGAGGGTGCTCTACACCACTGTACCATATCAGTCAGAAACAGAGAGACAAATGGTTGGGATCAGACTCCAGACATGAGAGTCTTTATGCAGGACCTGGGACTCACCTCAACCTGCTGCCTTCAGTTGTTTCAAGCCTTCCTCTATCTCCTACACCAAATTTCTCCCATACAAAAGGAACAAGCCAGTTAGGACCAACAGTCCCAACACTTGAGTGAAGGGGAATTGGTCCCACCAGCCCTGCAAGGCTGTCACTTAAGTCTTAAGATTGGCAGCCATGCTAGTATTTAACTGTCTGATGGGTGCCTGGTATTTAAAGATAGTTTGTCCATTGAGGAAGAGAGCAGAGAAGAGAAATGAGAACTCCCTTGTCCATATTACTCACCCTTCCATAGATCCCAGGTTCATCAAGGAATGAAATCCATGGGCACAGTACTGGACAGAGCAAAGCAACAGGATTTAATGTGAAAAGTTGAGCAGTTCATGTCCTCATTGTTCTGCCAATTGCAGCTTAATTGAAAATTGACATTTTTTTCCTTCTCTCCCTAATTAAGGGGAAGTGAGATTAATTATTTCCTATCCTAGGCTGAGTTATCTGTCCTTGGCTCATTGACCTTACGAATGAAAGGATACAGGCCAAAACAAACAACAAACAAACAAACAATGCCTCATCTCTTAAAGGTGGGGCATATAATGTGAGACTGTGCATTGATAGTTTAGAAAAGGGCGTGAAGGACAAGAACAAGGCCAAGAACAAGACAGACCCAGGTCCTCAGAACTTAAGAGTTTTAGCTGAACCTTAGGGGTTAGAGATATGAGCTTTTATGCCAGATTTAGAATTTCAAAAGTCAGTATAATCTATATCATAGATACTGATGGTTCTAGGATATGCTCCTAAATCCAAATAAAACAACAGTGTGTTTTTATCTTTGGTTTTTCTGCCATTTTCCCCCTAGGATTATCTTTCCAATATACTAACATATATGGTCTTGTGTTCCTGAGCACCAAGAGATGCAGCTTGTAGCTCCTCTCTTGAGTGGAGTTTTCTTATGTCCCTCCTACAGTTGCTTCCTCTTTTTCAAGCTGGCTTCTCTCCCAGGGAACCAGCAATGTGGATTGGGAGCTTGTGTACTTGCTTCATGTCCCAGACACATTTCAGGTATAGTCACACAACCTCTGGGCTGTCCCAACCACCAATGAAATATTAATTCCTAAATCCTGAGATATTCCTACCACTGGTCTGCAGTGAAATTACTTGTCCCATCATACTTGTTTGGGCCCTCTACCTATATTCCTGATCCACTTCTGATCCACCTCAGATCTTGGGTCCTTTGTCAGTCTGAGAGCTCATAGTTCCCTGACCCAATGTGAGCCCACCACAACAAAGCAGTGGAATACATCTCCTCTAAGAAGGGAGTGGTTCTCATGACCCACCTGCCAGATGATGCATGGAGCCCTGCATTGGGCACTGAATTGTTAGGGGAAAAAAACCATTAAAAATTAAGATGCCATAAGAAAATCAAACATGTGCCCAGAATTTGGTGAGCAAGACAGTCTTTACTTCCCCTCCTCCTCCTCCTCCTCCTCCTCCTCCTCCTCCTCCTCCTTCTCTGTTGGAGACTAAGCCCAACATGATGCCAGAGAAAAGAATTAGTGGTAAACAACTCTGTAAAGGGCCCAGTTGGCTTGTAAAAGAATTGGTGGTAAACAACTCTAAGAGACCCAGCTGGCTTGTAATTAGCAAAACTGCCTGACCGCATGACTAAACTATTTGGCCGCTCATTTGTTACAATTGGTTGAATGTGTTTATACTGTATCCCTATTGGTTGTTGTAACAGATATATACCGGGCATATGGGGAGAGAGAGATAGATGACTCTAGTAGATGACACTGGTGAGAAGAGACCTTCCCATGCAGGCAGCAGAAACGAGACAGAGTAGTAGCCACTAGTCAGAGAAGCAGTGGCAGCAGAGACAGAGGAGAGCAGCAGAAGAAGCTGAGACAGAGAAGCAGCAGCAGCAGAGGCAAAAGAAGAAAACTTAACATGCAGGCAGTAAGAGAGGAAGAAAAGCCTTGGCGGTAGAAATAGGGACTCTAGTGCGGCAGTAGAAACGGGGACTCTAAAGAGAGAAAATGTGAATAGCCTTGACTCTAAATGTAATGTTTTAACACCTTGCCTCTAAAAGAGAGAAGGCGGAAGCACTTGGAGGCCTTTAGCTGCGGTAAAGGGAAAAGTGAAGCACTTGGAGAACTCAGGGCCGGTGGGTCTACTTCATTC